>SJYC01020048.1:0-12390 GCA_006408675.1 Madoqua kirkii | reverse complement strand
ACTAGTTCCAAATAAGAAAAGGAGTACGTCAAGGCTATATATTGTCACCCTGCTTATTTAACTTCTATGCAGAGTACATCATGAGAAATGCTGGACTGGAAGAAGCACAAGCTGGAATCAAGATTTCTGGGAGAAATATCAATAACCCCAGATATGCAGATGACACCACCCTTAAGGCAGAAAGTGAAGAGGAACTAAAAAGCCTCTTGATGAAAGTAAAAGAGGAGACTAAAAAAGTTAGTTTAAAGCTCAACATTCAGAAAACTAAGATCATGTCATCTGGTCCCATCATTTCATGGGAACTAGATGGAGAAACAGTGGAAACAGTGTCAGACTTTATTTCTCTGGGCTCCAAAATCACGGCAGATGGTGATTGCAGCCATGAAATTAAAAGATGCTTACTCCTTGGAAGAAAAGTTACGACCAACCTAGATAGTATATTCTAAAGCAGAGACATTACTTTGCAAACTAAGGTCTATCTAGTCAAGGCTATGGTTTTTCCATTGGTCATGTATGGATGTGAGAGTTGGACTGTGAAGAAGGCTGAGTGCCGAAGAATTGATGCTTTTGCACTGTGGAATTGGAGAAGACTCTTGAGAGTCCCTTGGACTGCAAGGAGATCCAACCAGTCCATTCTGAAGGAGATCAGCCCTGGGATTTCTTTGGAAGGAATGATGCTGAAGCACTCCAGTACTTTGGCCACCTCATGCGAAGACTTGACTCATTGAAAAAGACTCCGATGCTGGGAGGGATTGGGGACAGGAGGAGAAGGTGATGACAGAGGATGAGATGGCTGGATGGCATCACGGACTTGATGAACGCGAGTCTGAGTGAACTCCAGGAGTTGGTGATGAACAGGGAGGCCTGGCGTGCTGTGATTTATGGGGTTGCAAAGAGTTGGACATGACTGAGCGACTGAACTGAACTGAACTGATGTATATGATGATTTTGATTCACTTTTTGCTTCATTTAAAATTGCTTATTGCCAGTACATAGGAATTAACTGATTTTTATATTTCCTTGCTAAAGTCACTTATTAATCCTAATTTTTTATACATTCTATCAAATATTATATGTATACAATCATGTCATCTACAAATAATAAAAGTTATACTCTAAGCTTTATACGCCACCCCTCTTCCCAAACTTGCAGTCTCTGCTGAATCGAAACGGTGACAGCGGCCATCACGGCCTTGTTCTCAATGTCAGAAGAAAACATTCATTATTTCATCAGTTATTATAAGCTGTAGGTTTTCTGAAATACACTTTAATTAGATCAATGAAGTTCCCTTCTATTTCTAAGAGAAATTTCTATTTCTGAGAGATTTACCATGAATATATGTTCAATTTTATCAAATTATTTTTTTCATTTATTGAAATTTATTTTTTCTCTATTCTGTTAACAGTACATCAAACACATTGACGTTTGTGGTGTTAAAACAAACTTACATCCTTGGACTAAATCCCATTTGTTCTGGATGTATTATCTTTTAAAATGTACTCTCTGGGTTCTATTTGCTAAAATTTTATTAGAATTTCTTATTTTTATGAGAAATATTGGCTCATAACTGTAATAATTATTAATAGTGCTTCCTTTCATTTTGAATAAGTTAAATTAAGTGATCACCCTAGGAAATACTATATCTTCTTTCATTTTATTATCTATATGATTTTATTATTTACATTTTATTATTAAGTTGTAACCTTCCTGAGTTTTTCTTCTGGTTCTATAACAGATTATTTTGAACAGTCTTCTGAATTATATTCCCTTGTCTTTGTTCTGTAGGATTTTTCACACAAGCCTAGTTTTGAGGTATAAACAGTAGGATTTGGTTTCGTTCTCAGTTCCAACTAAGAGAAAGTCTTTCCAGACTAGATGTTGGTTATCACTGAGTGGAACTGTGGTACCTTTGGCCACACTGCCAGTCTACTGCATAGTGAGCATCTTTTTTTCAGACCTGGAGTACAATTTGACATGCAGAATATCCAGAGCAATTTTCTGTTTCTAGCAGGCATCACCTACCATGGTTTCATTCTACTGAGATAGCACATTCCTCCACCCGTTTCTCTTTTCCTCTGACCCACTGCTCACCTGCAACACTGCAATTGATACTGTGTACTGCCATTAGAGATCTTCCTGTCTCCTCCTTTGCCTGTAGTGTTTACCTTGTAAATATTGCACCTCCCAGGATATAGTACAAAATTGCTGGTTCTCCTTCCTCTCGCCCTCCCCCACATATACATACACTTCCTGCCCAGTTATTTCCTAGGAGGAGCTAGCAGCAAATAGATAGTAGTGTTGCTGCTGCTGCTGCTAAGTCACTTCAGTCACATCCGACTCTGTGTGACTCCATAGACGGCAGCCCACCAGGCTCCCCCGTTTCTGGGATTCTCCAGGCAAAAACACTGGAGTGGGTTGCCATTTCCTTCTCCAATGCATGAAAGTGAAAAGTGAAAGTGAAGTCGCTCAGTCATGCCCGACTCTTCGCAACCCCATGGACTGCAGCCTACCAGGCTCCTCCGTCCATGGGACTTTCCAGGCAAGAGTACTGGAGTGGGGTGCCATTGCCTTCTCTGGGTAGTAGTGTAGCATCCTCAAAAAGCAGCACTTCTATGGCATATGGGTACCTACTCTGTGTTGTAGTTGGTTCAGACCTTGGATCTCTGGGCCTGAGCGTAAGGGCAGCAGACTTCTACTGAGCTCAAATACATGAGCCATAATCTGGATACATTATGTGTGTGTAAAGTCTGTGTAGGACACATAAAGTCTGTGTCTTGCTTTCTCTCATTACCTGCTGCCTCTGGTGGGTCCTATCAGATCACCCTTTTCTTTCCACTGTGTCCCACTTTATGGTTAGTGAAAATGCCTCCCAGAATCCGTCAAGCCATTGACTGGGTTGAAGTTTCTAATGTTCTTTTAAGTTATTGTCTTTTTCTTTGTTTTCATAAATAACATAAGGAAAGTTGGGAGAGGCTGGCTCATACACTTTTAGCCAAATGGCATTAAAGCCAGAAGTTATTTCTTTGTGGTTACCTTATTTTTTAGCTTTGTATTTAAATCTGTCACTAGGAAGAGGGGAGAAGGGTCAGCAATCCTTGAAATAGGACTGGCTTGGGTTGGGCATAAGTGGTGTAAAGAAATAGAATCCAGGCCTCAGAAAGTGCTATCTTGTGACCTGTAGTGAGCTGTTTACACAGGACCTGTTTTTCTACACACATATTAGATGTCACTGCATTGATTTCAGCACAAAGAGACCCTCTTTCCCTTCTCTCGTTTCCTGGTTCCCTCTCAACAAGTCACATTTCCTAACCATTAGGCCACTGTCTTTCCCATCAGTTGAAATGTCCACTCAATAAGTTCTCTGCAAAGTGAAAACTCCAGTCTTGGCTGCTTGTTTCTCAAGGCTTCTTCCTGGGTTTATTCTTTCAAAACATTTGATCAAGCAATTAAGGCTGGAGAAATGCAAGAGAGAAGGGTGGTCTGGTAGGACCCACCAGAAGCAGAAGGTGATGAGTTAATTAAGGTTTTTTACCCCATCTGCAGAAGCTTGAGGTCTACTCCTGGTGAAAGTTATTCTTACTTTAGTTGTTGCTGTTTGGTTTTTAAGTTGTGTCCAACTCTTTTGTGACCTCATGAACTGCAGCCCACTATACACCTCTGTCCATGGGATTTTCCAGGCAAGAATACTAGAGTGGGTTGCCATTTCCTTCTCCAGGGCATCTTCCCATCGCAGGGATTACAAACCCACTCATTCTGCATTTGGCAAGCGGGTTCTTTACCACTGAGCTATCAGGGAAGCCCATTCTTACTTTTATTCTTATCTTAAAAAAAACTTTTTCAAAAACTGTGATTTCAAACTTGCAGGGCTAACATAAATATCTCAAAAACAAATTGTGTGGTGATAGTTTTACAATTTCATTTTGGTAAAATTTTCCAAAAAGGGATTTGGGGATTATTGAAAGATTTAAGAAATTTTCAAAGATTAATTCACTCATTCATTAAATGAATATTTATTGATAATCAACTATGTTCGAGACTGAACTAGGTACATAAACTTATACTGGGGAAAGATAGACATAAAACCAACTATTTTGGAAGTCCTTGTGTGTTGTAACTGTGGTATGGGTAGAATATTTATTGTTAGGAATTTAGATGAAGGAAGAGATCTTTTACTTTTCCTAAATCATATTAAATCCGACTGGAGAGATTGCCCAGGTTGATGAAGTTCCGCCTGATGACCCCTGCTACTGTGGGACTGATAACAAGCAGAGCAGGAAAATAGCACAGGGCCCATTCCCCAGGCTCAGCAGCTCCCACTTTGACTGATGTTGTCCTGCAACGTGATGCATTCTTTTGGAGAATCCATTCTTTCTATGCAAGCTTGACCAATGAGAGCGTCCACCAAGGGTTCAGGTGTGCAAACTCAGTGCCTGGATTACATAGCACCTTAGCAATGGTCTCCTGCAGGTCTTGCCCCTCCAGAGAAGATGGTGTTAATCATCAACCTTCTCCTCTAGCTTGGATACCCCCAGAGCAACAGGTATTGGTTTTTACTTTCCAGGGAATTTGCATATGTTTCCCAAATTTTAGGTTGTGTAGAATGATCTACACATGAAACATGTTCCAGAATCTCCTTTGCTCTGGCTATGATTTCTTTCAAATCATTCAGCACCACCACACATGTGACAACACGCTTAGTGCTAAGATTTCTGTGTGTGGAAATCTACACAGGTAGAACCCCTCCCAAAGAGAGGCATACTCATCATTCCTCATCCCCTTAGTCACGGGGTTCTCTATCTAGTGCCTTTATAGCTTCTTTTGATTTCAATGTTCTCAAACAATTTTTTTAAATCATTCTTTCTCTCTTCTTTTCACAAGTTTTAAAAAATAAAAAAGGGGCAAAGTCAGATTTCTTTTCAGAATCAAAATGCAGAACAAATGGAAAAATAATGGAATTTAACCTTCCCAAGCTTGAATATACACAAATAATACAACCAGCTCTTATATTTTCAACAGCTCTCAACATACAATCCATCTTCTTTTTCCAATTATGCCGATTCTCGTGTTACTCAAAATGAAAAAATCTTCTTGGCTATTTTCAGAAACTGCTATGTAGCTCACCCACACCAACACCCAGCAAACTACAGAAGGATGGAGTGGAATGTGGGCGAGACAGAGGCGGAGACGATTCACCAGGATCTCTTAGTCCTTCCATAAATCTGATTGTTAACATTTCTATTATATCATGACAGTAACTACTGACTGTTTTCTTCTGAGAGAACTGGGGGAATTCCTTTCTTTTTCATGCAGCTAGTGCATAAAACAGTGGTGTCATCAGCTGAGCTGGAAGGGAGACTCCAAAAGGCCAAAAGAGCTCTGAGATCTGAATAGTTATTTTTATAGCAGGACAGTGTCTTCAAAGCCCCTTTGCCAAGGGTCCTGGTGGTGATAAGGTTCTATGATATTGTGGTTGGATCACACTGAATAAGATAACCAGTCATTTCAGGCACAGGAAAAGGCTAGGCTGTGGGCAGGAACCAGATTATGATGAACTATTTATTGCTAAATTTGCAGACATGCACTCTTTCCTGGAGAGATGGCCCTGCCAGAGAGAAGCAATGACCTTTGTTTAGCTTGTGGTGGGTATAATGAGAAGGCCAAATGTTTACTGAGTCAACTCTGTGCCAGGCCCTGGATTTGAAGTTCACTGGCCAGAGGTCAAATTCTTGCTCTGACAAGAATTTGGGTGTCTGACCCAATACAAATCACTTAATTTCTCTAGTCTCAGTTTATATGTCTGTAAAATGGGGATACATTGGTAGCTTCATCAAACAAGGTTGATGGAAAGATCAAATGAAATAATGATTCAGAAGCACCTTGTAAGTGGTATCAATGAGAAGGAATGGCTGGTTATCTTATTCAGTGTGATCCAACCACAGCATCATAGAACCTGTTCCACCTGGAGGTCCTGTCCAGGGGAATTCCAAGGTCTCGCCCAACTGGCGAAGCAGGTCACTTGGCAGATCCCTGTCTGGTATCTGGAGACCCATGATAGCTGGCAAGCCAGATCTCTAGTGATACGTAAGTAAAGGACTGGGCAAGAGACACCGTGGGCAGGCACGTCTGCTTTTAGAGCTGGGGTGCCATTTCAGGCACAAGAAAAGGCTGGGCTGTGGGCAGAAACCAGACTATGAAAAACTACCTCTTACTATATTTGCAAACATGAGCTCGAACGTTTATACAAATCCTCACAGGGAAAAAAAATAAAAAGTTTCAGAGAGTAAGATCCAGAGATCCAGACGGTAAGAAATAAAATGACAGGATCTTTCAGACCAGGATAGAAGGCAAAGGATTTTTGTTGCTGTTGTTAATTTAGAATGACATCAGACTAAAAGGGCAAAAGAAGTAAGTGAATCATGCGAATCACTGAATAAAGGCCAACTAAATTTAGATTTTTCAAATTAGAAAAGATAAAAGATCAACATACGCTCTTTCATTAAAATTAAATAAAAAATCATTTGGTTTCTATATGATATCACTTACATGGGGAACTGAGTCTATGACACAATTGAACTTATCTACGAAACACACACAGACTCAGACACAGAGAACAGACTTGTGGTTAAGTGTGAGGCAGAAGAGGGATGGAATGGGAGTTCAGAATCAGTAGATACTAACTGTTACATATAGAATGGATGAATAACAAGGTTCTGCTATATAGTGGAGGGAACTATATTCAATATGCTGCAATAAACCATAATGGAAAAGAATATGAAAAAGACTATATGTAGTATGTATAACTGAATCACTCTTCTATACAGTAGAAATTAACACATAATATATCAACTATACTTCAATAAAATAAATTAAAAAAATAAATTGAATGCTCAGTTTCTTTCACTGCCAGTAAAGAAAAGGAGAAATGGACAATGAGAGATGGGCCGAATAAGGAAAAGAACAGGAAAAGATGGCTAGGAAGGGAGGCTGGGGAAGGGGCACGCAAGGGGAGCAAGGAGGATGAGAGGAAATGAGCCATAGAAACTGCTCTTGTTACTTGAAGCACAGACCTCCAAATAAGTTGTGACTGACTTTGGTTTTCTGATTATTTTTCAGAGTCTAGAAATGGCTCATCTATCTGTATTAGGGAGAAATGTTTGTTTCCACCGGAACTCTTGAAAATCGTGATGTGAGAAGCAATGGCTCAACTTTTAGGTATTTTCTCTGGGTGATGGTAGTTGTAGCTTCAGGCTTCCCTGGTAGCTCAGCTGGTAAAGAACCCTCCTGCAATGCAGGAGAGCCCAGTTTGATTCCTGGGTTGGAAGATCCCTGGAGAAGGGATAGGCTATCCACTCCAGTATTCTTGGGCTTTCCAGGTGGCTCAGATGGTAAAGAATCTGCCTGCAGTGGCGAGACCTGGGTTTGATCCCTTTCTTGGAAGATCCCCTGGAAGAGTGCATGGCAGCCTGCTTCAGTATTCTTGCCTGGAGAATCCCATGACAGAGGCGCCTGGCGCGCTACAGTCCGTGGGGTCACAAAGAGTCAGACAGGACTGAGCGACTAAGCACAGCACAGCACAGCACAGCTGTAACTTCCAATCTGTTGCTTTACTTTTTTCCTATGTTCCTGTTGATGGCCAATAAAAACTCATCAGAGAGAAAGAAGTGGGCATGTCCTGCCCTACTGGACATCTATTCCATGGTTTTGTGTCAAATCCTCAGCGATTCAGCTCGGAGTAGCATCCCTAGAAGAGCTGACTAAGGAATCCTTAGGATCTGAAATGTGACAAGTACACGTCAGTTCAGGTGTTTACCCCTGATGATGTTTGTAACAGGTTAGATTTGACAGGTCAGAGGACGACAACATGGATCTAATGGTACATGTGAAGACTCACCTTTCCCTCTTCCATACCATTTATCTGTATACCACTCCTCTGCTGGGGATATCTCTCATCATGGGTGGCTGTTCTCAATCTGTTCTTACTGCTAGAAGAGCAAGTCCAACTCAGAGCAGATCAGATGTGAATGTAAAAGCCCATCCCCAAGGGGATATTTTTCTATATTCACCTCCTTTACTGGTATCATTGGTAGAGAACAAGCCAGCATCGAACAGAAAGTCACTGTCACTGCAAATGGTATTTTGCCAGTCCTGCACATGTACCATTTTAACCTCATCTTCCAAAATCGGGCAGACACTGCACCTTTCTATCCCATGCGACGTGATAACAGTTGTCAGTCACAGCAGTGACATCTACCACGTACTGGGCAGTTTCCATGCAACTGGCTCTGATTACACCTTTAACACAGGTCATCTCATTTAATCTTCCTTAATGACTCTACGTGCTGAGTGTTAACATCATCCCATATTATAGGTAAGAAACCTGCCAACTGGAAATGCTCAGAAAGTTGTCCTTGGGACATTGGTGCTAGAGTAGGATTTGAACTCAGAAACTATGAAAGTCTATGTGATTCCCACCATACCACTTTGGCCTTCGAGAGCCCATGCCATACAGTCCCAGCCACAGTCTTTCAATATAGAGCCACCCTGACTTTTATGATTTAAAGACTCCTTTGCCTGATAAAATTTCTATCCCTCCATAGGTCTAATCTTCTAAGAGGTAGGAGTTTGAATGAGTATCTGAAAGGAAAGAGGATCTCACTGTGTAAGGGGTTGGACAGAAGGAAAGGAGGAGGAGGCATGGCTGTGAGTATGTGGGTGCTTCCAGCCTAGAATGAGCCTATTGCAAAAGGTCAAAGGTCACCTATTCCAGCTGACTGAGGCACTGGGAATGCCCCATTTCCTGGGAAATGAATGGACAATTCAGGGGCCTCGTCAGTCACTGCTACTTCCCAGCCTTTAAGCCATAAATCTAAAACAAATAATAAACAAGGGAAGCTCTTTAAGACTCCCTCAGCAATCTAGTCTGATTGATTTTTATTCAGGGAAGATGCCAGAAAATCCCCGACTCACTACAATTTGTTTTTTTGTAAGAAACTGAAAAGAGGGAAAACTCAAATGTTTTTGCTGTCTCTCATTTGAACGTTTCTGATCCAAAGTAAACAGGGGACCTCTGTCCTTTGTGTTGGATGGTGGCAGACACAGGGCCCTTGTTCAGGAGTGCGGTATCTGCCCATCACAAGCTCCAGTGCACACTGAGGGCCCTGTGTCTGGGCCCGCGGGATAGGCCCTCCATTCCACCACGTGGTACAGCAGTGCAAACAGTTGATGCTCAAACTTCATCTCTCCCCGTAATCATCTCCCCCTCAACAAAAAAGAGAGACACCCTCTTAACACTCACTCTAGGCAACTCTGAAACCCATCAAACTGTGCTCACTGCCTTTCTTTCTGAGAGAAATCAGTTTGTTTCTTATTACAAAATTGAAATACAATCGCTGTGGAATGTTTAAGTCAGGAGAAGAAGAGAGAGGAATAGACCAAAAAAAAAAAAAATCACTCAATTTAAACACCCAGATATAAGTGTGAAACATTTAGTATATCTATAGCCATTATCTGTTTCTCTATGCATGTATAGTAATATATTTATGGGGGAGGGGCAGCATTTGGACCATACTTTACATTGCTCACGGATGTATTGTAAATTGTTACCAAAAAAAGTCAACTGGATTAAAGAATTAAATATAAAAAGTGGTAGAGTAAATATAGATCAATATTTGTTTCAGTTCTTAACCTGGATTACATGCATAAGCTTCAGAGAGTCTATAAATGCATATAATCATATGCATTATTTGGTATACAAATAGAGATATAGATAAGGACATGTTGCTGTTCGGTCGCTTAGTAATGTTCAGCTCTTTGTGACCGCATGGACTGCAGCACGTCAGGCTTTCCTGTCCTTCACCATCTCCCAGAGCTTTCGCAAACTCATATCCATTGAGTCTGTGATGCCACCTAACTGTCTCGTTCTCTGTCATCTTCTTCTCCTCCTGCCCAGTATCACTGTCTTTTCCAATGAGTTAGCTCTTCGCAACAGGTAGCCAAAGTACTGGAACTTAAGCTTTATTATCAGTCCTTCCAATGAATATTCAGGACTGATTTCCTTTAGGATTGACTGGTTGATCTTGCTGTCCAAGGGACCCTCGAGAGTCTTCTCCAACACCACAGTTCAAAAGTATCAATTCTGGAGAAGGAAATGGCAACCCACTCCAGCGTTCTTGCCTGGAGAATCCCAGGGATGGCGGAGCTTGGTGGGCTGCCGTCTCTGGGTCGCACAGAGTCGGGCACAACTGAAGTGACTTAGCAGCAGCAGCAGCAGCAGTGCATAAAGGGACTAAGCCTCCCACCCCCCGCCCCAAAACAAAACAAAGAAACCTGCAGAGATTCTCTGATTAATGTAGGAGTTGGGAGCCTCTGACCATGGGGACACTCATGTGGTTCCCTCGAGCAGGATTTAGAAATTACTAACTCATCTTTTCTGCCAAAATAAAAAAGAATCACACACACACAGACCACAAAAGTATCAATTCTTCGGCGCTCAGTTTTCTTTATGCTCCAACTCTCACATTCATATATGACTACTAGAAAAAACGTAGCTTTGACTTGGTGTATCTTTGTTGGCACAGTAATGTCTCTGCTTTTTAATATGCTGTCTAGGTTGGTCATAACTTTTCTTTCAAGGAGCAAGTGTCTTTTAATTTCATGGCTGCAGTCACCAACTGCAGTGATTTTAGAGTCCAGGAAAATAGTCTTTCATTGTTTCCATTGTTTCCCCATCTATTTGCCATGAAATGATGGGACTGGATGCCATAATCTTCATCCTTTGAATGTTGAGTTTTAAGTCAGTTTTTTCACTCTCTTCTTTCACCTTCAACAAAAGGCTTTTTAGTTCCTATTTGCTTTCTGGCAGAAGGCTGGTATCATCTGCATATCTGAGGCTACTGATATTTCTCCCTGCAATCTTGATTCCAGCTTCTGCTTCATCCAGCCTGGCCTTTCACATCATGTACTCTGCATAGAAGTTAAATAAGCAGGGTGACAATATACAGCCTTGATGTACTCCTTTCCCAATTTTAAACCAGTCTGTTGTTCCATTTCCAGTTCTAACTGTTGCTTCTTGATCTCCATACAGATTTCCCAGGAGGCAAGTAAGGTGGTCTGGTATTCCCATCTCTTTCAGAATTTACCACGGTTTGTTGTGATCTACACAGTCAAAGGCTTTAGCGTAGTCAATGAAGCAGAAATAGATGTTTTTCTGGAATTCTCTTGCTTTTTCTATGACCCAACAGATGTTGGCAATTTGATCTCTGGTTCCTCTGCCTTTTCTAAATCCAGCTTGTACATCTGGAAGTTCTTGGTTCACATACTGTCGAAGCTTGGCGTGGAGGATTTTGAGCATGACCTTGCTAGCACGTGAAATGAGTGCAATTGTGAGGGGATTTGAACTTTTTTTTGGCATTGCTCTTCTTTGGTATTGGAATGAAAACTGACCTTATCCAGATAAAGGCATAGATAAAGATATAGTTATGTAAGGGGAGCAGGGGTGATGGTTCATAGTTTTCATCAGATTCTGAAAGATATATGGGCTCCAAAAATCAATAATTTATGTTAACTTAGCTTGGGGGAAAATTCCGTGTAGGAAACCATCTACCACAGCTGGTAGAAACATGAATTGGTTAAATGCTTCTGTAGGGCAATTTGGGTAATCCTGAGTATGTGTGTTTGTGATTTAAAATATCCATAAAAACATAATAAGTTAAAATAATGCAGAGTGTAAACTGAACAGCCTGCTAGTCTCCTCTGTCCATGGAATTCTCCAGGCTAGAATATTGGGGTGGATAGCCATTCCCTTCTCCAGGGGATTTTCCAGACTCAGGGACGAAACCCAGCTCTCCCGCATTGCAGGCAGATTCTTTGTCTTCTGAGTCACCACGGAAACCCAACTTGAAGAGCAGAGATAGAGAAATTATTAACGCAGAATATAAAACCTGAGGGTGGGTAGGGTCAGGAATATTACAAATTAGTGGTATGATAAATGTATTATTTCAATAGGGAAAGAATGGATAAAGTTAATGAGCATCAAAAACCTTAGGATTCCTCATCGGATCAAATTGTATGGAGAATGTTACAGAATAGTAGTTAGTTTAGCATCCTTGTTTGATTCCTGCCTCTAATGTTTTCATATGAAGAATTTTACTCATGCTGATTTGACATAGATATTCCTTATGTTAATGAGGTTGCCTATATCTAAGATTTTTCCTGCAGCTATAGAAATTATTATGTTTTATCTTTGATTTTAAAATATAAAGAAAAGAATTTGTAACTATGTATAGATGGATGTGAGCTAAATTTATTGTAGTGATAATTCACAATAAACATAAATATCTAATCATTATGTTGTACACCAGAAACTAATATGTTAATGTCAATTATATGTC
>SJYC01020046.1:0-12831 GCA_006408675.1 Madoqua kirkii | reverse complement strand
GACCAACCTAGATAGCACATTAAAAAGCAGAGATATTACTTTGCCAACTAAGGTCCATCTAGTCAAGGCTATGGTTTTTCCTGTCATCATGTGTGGATGTGAGAGTTGGACTGTGAAGAAGGGTGAGCACCGAAGAATTGATGCTTTTGAACTGTGATGTTGGGGAAGACTCTTGAGAGCCCCTTGGACTGCAAGGCGATCCAACCAGTCCATTCTGAAGGAGGTCGACCCTGGGATTTCTTTGGAAGGAATGATGCTGAAGCTGAAACTCCAGTACTTTGGCCACCTCATGTGAAGAGTTGACTCATTGGAAAAGACTCTGATGCTGGGAGGGATTGGGGGCAGGAGGAGAAGAGGACGACAGAGGATGAGATGGCTGGATGGCATCATGGACTCGATGAACGTGAGTCTGAATGAACTCCAGGAGGTGGTGATGAACAGGGAGGACTGGCGTGCTGTGATTCATGGGGTGGCAAAGAGTCGGACATGACTGAGTGACTGAACTGAACTGAACTGACTCTTCTAAACCCTACATTAACAACATCCCATAAACTCTGTTTTTATTACATTTTTTTATATATGATGAGATCTCATTTTCTTCTTATTATTATTCAACCTAGACTTTAAGAAAATATTCTTACCAACTGCAGTTAAAAGGACCTCTTGGTGGTCTAGTTTATGGCATGAGGGTTAAAGAAGGTTGTGTCTGAGATTCCTATTTATTTTCCATTCAGAATAGATTAAGAATTTTCTGTTAGTCTAATATGTGGTGGATTTTCTCAAATATTCCCAGGATAATTCAAAATTAATAAGGTACATGATTATCTTATCAATTAGCTCTACCTTATTGTTCATGTTATTTCAATATTCTGTATACTCAAGTAGAAAGGAGCGAGATGGCAGAGCAGAAGAACATGACTCCTTTCTCCTGTGAGAACTCCAAAACTGCGGCTAGCTGCTGAGCAACCTTCGACAAAAGAATGCTGGACCCCACCAAAAGCATATACCCCATGCCCAAGGGCAAAGAGGAAACCCCAGCAAGACGGTAGGAGGGGTGAAATCACGTTCAGACTCAAACCCCACATGCACCAGAGATGCTCAGAGGGCTCAAACAAAGCCTTGTGCGCACCAGGACCCAGAGGCCCCACAGACACTGGGCCAGACCTGCCTTTGAGTGTTTGGATATCTCCTGCTGAGGCACGGGTCAGCAGTGGCCTGCTGCAGGGGTAGGGGCTCTGGGGGCTGCAGACCGGGGTCGTATAGTGGACGGCATAAGCCCTCTTGGAGGAGGGTCCCATTAACCCCACCATAGAGCTGCCAAGCAGATGACCCAGAAACTGCAGAACAATTATACCAAAAAAACTCTCACACTGTTAAGACCCGCAACAGATTTCTCAACATGGACATTTGGCAACAGGACTGAGAACCCAAAAAAAATTTGACTTTGGAGGCCAATAGGATTTGATGACAGAACTTACATAGGACTGGGAAAACAGACTCTTGGAGGGCACAAGCAAAACCCTGTGCCACCAGAAGCCAGGAGAAAGGGACAGACACACCCCAGAGACTAATCCAGACCTGCCTGTGAGCGTCCAGGTGTCCCTGGAGAAGGCAGGCAGTGGCCTGCAGCAGGGGCAGGGGCAGAGCTCACACCAGACCTTTTAAAGACGGCGCCAGTGTCTCCATTCCTCCCCCCATAGTCTGACCTCAGGCCAAACAACAGGGAGGGAGCACAGCCCCAGCCTTCCACAGAAAACTGGAGTAAAGATTTGCTGAGCATGGCCCCGCCCATCAGGACAAGAGCCAGTTTCCCCCACAGTCAGTCCCTCCCATCAGGAAAATTTCATAAGCCCATTATCCATATCTATCAGAGGGCAGAGAGACTGAAAACCACAATCACAGAAAACTAACCAGTCTGATCACATGGACCACAGCCTTGTCTAACTCAGTGCAACTATACGCCATGCCATGTAAGGCCACGTAAGACAGACGGATCATGCTGGAGAGTTCTGACAAAACGTGGCCCACTGGACAAGGAATGGCAAACCAGCTCAGTATTCTTGCCCTGAGAACCCCATAAACAGTCTGAAAAGGCAAAAAGATAGGACGCTGAAAGACGGACTCCCCAGGTGAGTAGGTGCCCAACATGCTACTGGAGCTCAGTGGAGAAATAGCTCCAGATACAATGAAGAGACTGAGCCAAAAAGAAAACTGCATCAAGTTATGGATGTGTCTGGAGATGGAAGTAAAGTTCAGTGCTGTAGAGAACAGTATTGCATAGGAACCTGGAACGTCAGGTCCACGAATCAAGGTAAATTGAAAGTGATTAAGCAGGAGATGGCAAGAGTGAATGTTGACATTCTAGGAATCAGCAAACTAAAATGGAATGGAATGGGGGGGGATTTAACTCAGATGGCCATTATAACTACTACTGAGGGCAAGAATCCCTTAGAAGAAATGGAGTAGCCATCCTAGTCAACAAAAGAGTCTGAAATGCAGTATTTGGGTACAGTCTCAAAATGACAGAATGATCTCTGTTTATTTCCCAGACAAGCCATTCAGTATGACAGTAATCCAAGTTTGCTCCAACCACTAGTGCCAAAGAAGCTGAAGTTGAAAGGTTCTATGATGACCTACAAGACGTTCTAGAACTAACATCCAAAAACGTCCTTTTTATCATAGGGGACTGGGATGCAAAAGTAGGAAATCGAGAGATACTTGGAGTAACAGGCAAGTTTGTTCTTGGAGTACAAAATAAAGCAGGGCAAAGGCTAACAGAGTTTTTTTCAATAGAATACAATGATTATAGCAAACACCTTCTTCCAACAATATAAGCGATGACTCTACACATGGACATCACCAGGTGGTCAATACCAAAATCAGATTGATTATATTCTTTGCAGCTAAAGATGGAGAAGCTCTATATAGTAGCAAAAACAAGACTGGGAGCTGACTATGGCTCAGATCATGAACCCTTTATTGCAAAATTCAGACTTAAATTGAAAAAGTAAGGGAAACCACTAGACCATTCAAGTATGACCTATATCAAATCCCTTATGATTATACAGTGGAAGTGACAGATAGATTCAAGGTATTGGATCTAATAGATGGAGTGTCCAAAGAACTATGGATGGAGATACATGACACTGTACAGGAGTCAGGGATCAAGACCATCCCCAAGAAAAAGAAATGCTAAAAAGCAAAACAGTTGTCTAAGGAGGCCTTGCAAATAGCTGTGAAAATAGAAGAAGCTTAAGGCAAAGGAGAAAAGAAAAGATATATCCATCTAAATGCAGAGTTCCAAAGAGTAGAAAGGAGAGATAATAAAGCCTTCTTTGGTGATCAATTTGCCTTGATTTGTGGACCTAATATTTCAAGTTCCTATGCAATATGGCTCTTTACATCATGGGACCCTGCTTCCATCACCAGTCACATCCACAACGAGGTGTTGTTTTTGCTTTGGCTCCGTCTCTTCACTTTTTTTCTAGAGATATTTCTCCACTGACCTCCAGTAGCATATTGAGAATCTACTGAGCTGGGAAGTTCATCTTTCAGTGTCCTATCTTTCCCAAAAAATAGAAAGGAGAAACAAGCAAGCCTTCCTCAGTGATCAGTGCAAAGAAATAGAAGAAAGACTAGAGATCTCTTCAAGAAAAAGAGATACCAAGGGAACATTTGATGCAAGGATGGACACAATAAAGAAAAGAAATGGTATGGACCTAACAGAAGCAGAAGATATTAAGAAGAGGTGGCAAGAATACATAGAACTGTACAAAAAAGATCTTCATGACTCAGATAATCATGATGGTGTGATCACTCACTACAGTCAGACATCCTGGAATGTGAAGTCAAGTGGGCCTCAGGAAGCATCACTACCAACAAATTAGTGGAAGTTATGGAATTCCAGTTAAGCACTTTCAAATCCCTAAAAGATGATGCTGTGAAAGTGCTGCACTCAATATGCCAGCAAATTTGGAAACTCTGCTTGGCCACAGGACTGGAAAAAGCCAATTTTCATTCTAATCCCAAAGAAAGGCAATGCCAAAGAATACTCAAACTACCACACAATTGCAGTCAGGTGGCTCAGACGGTAAAGCGTCTGTCTACAATGCAGGAGACCCAGGTTCGATCCCTGGGTCGGGAAGATCCCCTGGAGAAGGAAATGGAAATCCACTCCAGTACTATTCCCTGGAAAATCCCATGGATAGTGGAGCCTGGTAGGCTACAGTCCATGAGGTCGCAAAGAGTCAGACACGACTGAGCGACTTCACTTCACTTCACACACTAGCAAAGTAATGCTCAAAATTCTCCAAGCCAGGTTTCAGCAGTATGTGAACCGTGAACTTCCAGATATTTAAGCTGAATTTAGAAAAGGCAGAGGAACCAGAGATCAAACTGCCAACATCTGCTGGATCATCAAAAAAGCAAGAGAGTTCCAGAAACACATCTATTTCTGCTTTATTGACTATGCCAAAGCCTTTGACTGTGTGGATCACAACAAATTGTGGAAAATTCTTAGAGTTGGGAATGCCTGACCACCTTATCTGCCTCCTGAGAAGTCTGTATGCATGTCAAGAGGCAACAGTTAGAACTGAACATGGAACAACAGACTGGTTCCAAATAGGAAAAGGAGTATGTTAAGGCTGTATATTGTCTCCTTGCTTATTTAACTTGTACGCAGAGTATATCATGAGAAATGCTGGGCTGGAAGAAGCACAAGCTGGAATCAAAATTGCTGGGAGAAATATCAATAACTTCAGATATGCAGATGACAGCACCCTTATGGCAGAAAGTGAAGAGGAACTAAAAATCCTCTTGATGAAAGTGAAAGAGGAGAGTGAAAAAGCTGCCTTAAAACTCAACATTCAGAAAACGAAGATCATGGCATCCGGTCCCATCACTTCTTGGCAAATAGATGGGGACAAAATGAAAACAGTGAGAGGCTTTATTTTGGGGGCGGGGCTCCAAAATCACTTCAGATGGTGACTGCAGCCATGAAATTAAAAGACTCTTACTCCTTGGAAGGAAAGTTATGGCCAACTTAGACAGCATATTGAAAAGCAGAGACATTACTTTGCCAGCAAAAGTCCATCTAGCCAAGGCTATGGTTTTTCCAGTGGTCATGTATGGATGTGAGAGTTGAGCTATAAAGAAAGCTGAGCACAGAAGAACTGATGCTTTTGAACTGTGTTGTTGGAGAAGACTCTTGAGAGTCCCTTGGACTGCAAGGAGATCCAACCAGTCCATTCTGAAGGAAATCAGTCTTGGGTGTTCATTGGAAGGACTGATGCTGAGGTTGAAACTCCAATATTTTGGCCACCTGATTCAGAAAGCTTTGAAAAGACCCTGATGCTTGGAAGGATTGAGAGTGGGAGGAGAAGGGGATGACAGAGGATGAGATGGTTGGATGGCATCACCGACTTGATGGACATGGGTTTGAGTAAACTCTGGGAGTTGGTGATGGACAGGAAGGCCTGGTGTGCTGCAGTTCATGGGGTGGCAAGAGTTGGACACAACTGAGCAACTGAACTGAACTGCTATGCTTAAGCATTTCCTTTCACTTGATCTGACATGGACCAGGAGAGGTAACTAATGCTTTTCACTAGTGATTTTTGTCTGTTTCTACTTTACCATGTGTAATTTGTATGTTGTAAATGTCTGGTGCACAGACAGTTGTAACTGCATTATGTCCACTGTAAACAGCACAGTTCTGAACTACTAGGCTTTATCTTTTTTGTTGTGGTTTGGCTGATATCTCTACTTTATTTTTGTTTGTATTTTCTGGTTTATAGCTTTAATTTTTTTTAGCCTTTCTGAAATATTTATTTAATTGAATCTATACCTCACACCGTAGAACTGGGTTGTGTGATCCTTTGGAAAGTTTCTTCTTTAAAATCTGAGCTTTTTAATAGGTGAGTTATTGATATAAAGATTCCATTTCGTCTTTATTCCATGGTGTTATTTGTACTGCCTGTCTCTGTGATTTTGAAGTCTTTCATTTTCAAGTCTCTTTTCTTTGCTTTTTGTGTGTTGCCCTTCTGTTATTCAAATTATGTGCTTTTTTTCTTTAGTTGTGATCTTTATAACAATGAAGATGGTACGGGGAGGGAGGTGGGAGGGGGGTTCAGGATGGGGAACACGTGTATGCCCGTGGCGGATTCATGTTGAAATGTGGCAGAACCAATACAATATTGTAAAGTAATTAGTCTCCAATTAAAATAAATAAATTTAAATTAAAAAAATAATAAAGATTTGAGACCCTTATTCTTGTATTTCTAAATTCCCTGCTATGAATAATGATTAAAAACTAAGATATTTCCTCTTCCTTTTCCCTCTACTCTCTCTTTTCTCTCTGCTGACTTTAGTTACTAATTATATTTACTCTTAATAAGTAAGAGAATGTATTAATGGGGTTTCTGACTCCCTTTCTCCCTTGCCTGTCCATTTTTTATTGTGTAATTCATACATGCTCAAGGCACATAATATCTATATTCATTCTGGCATCTTAGCCCCATGCTTTTCCTGCCCAGGTTCTACAGGTGAATACATTCCTCATTTATTTCTAGGGCTCGGCCACTGGTTATCTAGTTACTTTTTAGCTGGCTAAAATTCAGTGAACCCTGCAGAGAAGTTCAATGGCACAATATTCTCTGAGCTCTTGCAAGGCCAAAACAGCTCATAGATTGTATAATTAAGTAAAATTTTGGCAGTTAAACAGTAGGGCTTCTCTTGTAGCTCAGTCAGTAAAGAATCTGCCTGCAGTGCAGGAAACCTAGGTTCGATCCCTGGATTGGGAAGATGCCCTGGAGAAGGAAGTGGCAGTCCACTCCAGTATCCTTGTCTGGAAAACCTCATGGACAGTGGAGCCTGGTGGGCTGCAAAGAGTCGGGGTCACAAAGAGTTGGGCACGACTGAGCGACTAACACTTACTTACTTAAACAGTCTTCATCTCATACTCTTTCCTTGGGTACCTTGTTGCTCACTGCCTTTATGTACTGAATGCTGATAAGAAGAAATGCAAGACCAGTAAGAATTTTAAAAATTTTTCCCTTTCCCCTCTCCTCTTCTTCCTCCTCCTTCTTCATTTTTAAAGTTCAAGCATAAGTCTTCGAGTTGACCATATTAGATCCATCTTCCTCGTTTACTCGGTGTCCTTTGAAAATGCTGAACTTTACTTGAGCCTTGTGATCCTGGAAAATAGCAAAATTAAAGCCATGTCACCACCCTTTTGTACTCTGGGAAACTAATTCTAAAGAGTTTCCCTGTGGTATATAACTGGGAAAAGACTCACGGATCACCTATGACAGCAGAGACACTGACCTTACCAACTCTCATTCTTTGCCTCATAAATGATTAGATGAACTGTACTGTCCTCACTGATCAGTCAGAATGAAATGCTTGTGAACCAAACTTTGATTTAATTTCTCTCCTTCCCCGAGGTATCTGAAATTTAACCCATCCTCTGCCTAAACCAGCACACAGCCCAGCTTCAAGGGCTGCAGGAAAATAGGCCAAACTTAAAGTATAACACTCTCTGATCATAGAGATTGCCTCTGTTCCTGAACCATCTGGGCACAGGGAAACTTAAAGCTTGCCTCTATCCTAGGTGCTCGTTATGAAAATTTACATGGTTCTAATTTATATTCAAGTGCTCCAATTCTCTGGGTATTCTATTATGCTGTCTGGGATTAAACAGAGATGGGAGATGAGGCCTGGAGAGAGAAGAGTGAAATACTCAAGATGCCTTTGCTGGGATACATCACCATCTAGTTTCCTTTTTTATCCCTCCCATTTTCTCCATCGTTCTTCCATTTCATGAAGTCTTTACCTGCCTTCAATGGTAGGAAAAACTGAACCAGATCTCTTACTCTACCTCTTTTTATTTTGAACCTAAAACAGGGCTTCAGAAAGTCAAAACTTTTCTTTTTCTGCAGTTTTCCTGTGTTTTCCTCCCTTGACATAATCAGTACTGAATGAGAAGCCATCAATGCTTGAACGTGGAGTAAGGAAGTGAGAGACAGGAATTACAGAGGAAAGAGCAGAATAGCAGTCTGCACGTGGCTATGAGCTGGGAAATAATTCTGTTAATATGACAAAAGACCCTTGACTCATAGACACTCTCATCAGTTCCCGTGTTCTCCCAGGTTTCAAGAATCTACAAGAGATCTGGATGATTTGGGGGAGGAGTATCTCTTTTAGGTAGCTATCAGACATGGGTGGATACCACCCATCCTGGAAGTGATCATCTTTCCCTCCCAAACCTGGACACTGGTAATCAGAACTTGCCCAGAGATTCTCCCTCTCCCAGTCAAGGCTGAGCTTGCTGCTGTTCAGTTGCTAAGCTGTATCCAGTTCTTTGTGACCCCATGGACAGTAGCCCACCGGGCTTCCTTCCTGGATTTCCCAGGCAAGCGTACTGGAGTGGGTGCTGTTAGTGCCAATAGCTCTGAGTGCTATTTCCTTCTCCAGGAAATCTTTTTGACCCAGGGATCGAACTCATGTCTCCTGCTTGGCAGGCAGATTTTTTATCATTAAGCCACCTGGGAAGTCCAAAGCTAAAGTTTAGTGAACGTTTAATTTAAGGCTAAGTTTCTAGCCTTATCAGGACCAAGCAAGATAAACCTCCTCCACAGGTTGATGTAAGTGCACCAAGGCCTAAAAGCTGATTCAAAGTGACCTGGAGTTCACTATACCCTAATTATGATAAGTCAGCACTGCGTTTTTGCCATGCCCCCCTCCTGTGGGTCTGGCTTGGGTGCTTATGGGTAAGTGCCTGCACACGAAGTGAAGGTTATAAAACCTGAAGCTGTCCATCAGCTTATCAGTCCAATGAGGTAGCCTGTGGGGAGGGACGTGACTCGAAAACACTGAACCCGACCCTCAGTGCTGCTGTTTCCAGGCGGAGGCAGCCTGCTCTTTCCCCTTCTCCAGAGTGTTCTCTTGCTTTGCTTAATAAAACTCCTTCTGCCTGAAACTTACTTGTGTCACGCATCTGAATTCTTTCCCTTGAGAGGACAAGAGCCAAGAAAATCACTGCGCCATTCCCTGGACAGCACTGAGAAACATCCTGAATGTCTCAAACTCAAGTCCTAGAGGTAAGGGGCTTTGGAATTACCCTGTTCCAGCCTGCTTTGCCACATTTGGCCAGATAGTACCCATTTATGCTTCTTCCCTCTATTTTATTATATTTTCTCCAAATACCCAAGACGTGGCTTATTAACCACTCAGCTTTCTGTTAGTTGCTTCCTATTTTCAACCCGCATTACATAGTTCTCTTTCTTTTATAATAGAAATTGTTTCTACCTCTCCAAATCTCTATTTCTTCATCTATAAAAAGGAAGTTATTGTATCATCTTCATAAATGTCATGCCTATGACCTTATAATGAGAATATGCTTAGACTGGAGATCTGATCACATTGAGTAAATTGGAACTGACCATATCAATATCAATTATAAACAGATGTGTATAATATACAGTAATTTTGGAGTTTATAATATACAGTTATTTTAGAGTTCTTGCAGAAGAAGATGGGTGCACATCCTTCTATTCCACCAAACAGAAATGGTAAGGACCTAACAGAAGTAGAAGATGTTAAGAAGAGGGGTAAAGAATACACAGAAGAACTGTACAGAAAGATCTTCATGACCCAGATAATCACGATGGTGTGGTCACTCACCTAAGGCCAGACATCCTGGAATGTGAAGTCAAGTGGGCCTTATGAAGGATCACTACAAACAAAGCAAGTGGCGGTGATGGAATTCCAGTGGAGCTATTTCAAATCTTAAAAGATGATGCTGTGAAAGTGTTGAACTCAATATGTCAGCAAATTTGGAAAACTCAGCAGTGGCCACTTGACTGGAAAAGGTCAGGTTTCATTCCAGTCCCAAAGAAAGGCAATGCCAGAGAATGGTCAAACTACTGCAGAATTGCATTCATCTCACACACTAGTAAAGTAATGCTCAAAATTCTCCAAGCCAGGCTTCAGCAATAGTGAACCGTGAACTTCCTGATGTTCAAGCTGGATTTAGAAAAGGCAGAGGAACCAGAGATCAAACTGTCAACATCCACTGGATCATCGTAAAACAAGAGAGTTCTAGAAAGACATTTACTTCTCTTTAATGAATACGCCAAAGTCTTTGACTGTGTGGATCACAACAAACTGTGGGAAATTCTTAAAGCTGGGATACCTGACCACATTACCTGCCTCCTGAGAAGTCTGTATACAGGTCAAGAAGCAACAGCTTGAACTGGACATGGAACACTGACTGATTCCAAATCGGGAAAGGAGTACGTCAAGGCTGTATATTGTCACCCTGCTTATTTAACCTATATGCAAAGTACATCATGCAAAATGCTGGGCTGGAAGAAGCACAAGCTGGAATCAAGATTTCTGGGAGAAATATCAATAACTTCAGATATGCAGATGATACCACCTTTACGGCATAAAGCAAAGAAGAACTAAACAACCTCTTGATGAGAGTGAAAGAGGAGAGTGAAAATGCTGCCTTAAAACTCAACATTCAGAACACTAAGATCATGACATCTGGTCCCATCACTTCATGGTAAATGGATGGAGAAACAGTGGAAACAGTGAGAGACTTTATTTTATTGTGTTCCAAAAATCACAGCAGATGATGACTGTAGCCATGAAATTAAAAGATGTTTGCTCCTTGGAGAAAAGCTATGACCAAGCTAGACAGCATATTAAAAAGCAGAGACATTTGGACCTTTGCCAACAAAGGTCCATCTAATCAAAGCTATAGTTTTTCCAGTAGTCATGTATGGATGTGAGAGCTGGGCTATAAAGAAAGCTGGAGGCCAAAGAATTGATGCTTTTGAACTGTGTTGTTGGAGAAGATTCTTGAGAGTCCCTTGGACTGCAAGGAGATCCAACCGGTCCATCCTAAAGGAAATCAGTCCTGAATTTTCATTGCAAGGGCTGATGTTGAAGCTGAAACTCCAATATTTTGGCCACCTGATGCTGAGAACTGACTCTTTGGAAAAGACCCTGATGCTGGGAAAGATTGAAGCGGGAGGAGAAGGGGACAACAGAGGATGAGATGGTTGGATGGCATCACCGTCTCAATGGGCACGTGTTTGAGCAGGCTCCGGGAGTTGGTGATGCACAGGGAGGCCTGGTATGCTGCAGTCCATGGGGTGTAAAAGAGTCAGACACGACTGAGTGACTGGCTGAAACTGAATATACAGTAATTTTCATGAGTATGAAATATTAGCAAGCAGGTCTGAAGAGGTATCTAAAAACACAAAGACAGACACTGGGAATGATGATTCCCCAAGGGCTCTCATGCCCTAGGGCTGTGCATACCTTCAGAAACGGTACATTCTGGGGTTCTGTCTTAAACAGGTGCTCGTCTGGACTCAGTGTGCAAGTCAGCTCTCATTATAGTAATGTGGCCAGGCTCCACCAGCAGAGGTATTTAGGGTTTCAGCGCCTGCATCCATCAAGGCAAAACCGTCAGACGACTCGTAGCTCTGTGCGCCGCAGAGAGGCTACCTCCTGCCACATGTTCTGCCTGGTGTTTTAACTGTCCTGATCCATAAGGCAGACCCACACTGGGCAACTCCTCAAATTTCCTTAAAGAATGGTAGATTGGGAGAGGAGCTGTGTGGCTTTTGTAAGTTTATTTTCAGTAAGAGCCAAGGAAAGAGGAAAGGCGTCCTAGAGTTGAGCATGAGGTTTCCTTCTGGTCCGGGGTGAGCAGACGTCCTGATCCCTCCAGGGCCGCTCGATGCCCATCACTGGGGGACCACTGTGACTCATTTGGCCCAACTAGTGACAGAGCCCCTTGTTGTCAGGGAACCCAGTGCAGAACTGCCCAGTCAAGGAGCAAAATAATACCCATCTCTGAATCACAGGACAAGAGAGCTGTAGTCCTCTGCTGACATTTTTTCTCTTGAATAAGAGAATGAGGTTTGATCTGCAAGCAGGTAGAAGGAGGGCCTCCATGATTGGCTCCCAGCCAATCTTATCCATTTTTCACAGCTGGCATCAAGATAAACTAATTTTTTTACTTAATTGACCCCTATTACTTTCATTTTCATAGCTCACCACCGATTGATGGAATACAATTTCATACAATGCAATTCATGTTAGAGCATCCTTCATAGAAAAGCATGAAAAAAATAGTTTAAACTTAAGTGCTCACCAGTGGGGGTAGGGGAGATGGAGATAGGCATATAGAAGACATAATTCTAAGAGAGAAGAGAGCTCTATAAAATAGGAAAAGAATCAGTGCTGCCTGTGCTGAGAAACAGAGAAGGCAATGGCACCCCCACTCCAGTACTCCTGCCTGGCAAATCCCATGGACGGAGAAGCCTGGTGGGCTGCCGTCCATAGGGTCACGAAGAGTCGGACACGACTGAGCGAACTTCACTTTCACGTTTCACTTTCATGCATTGGGGAAGGACATGGCAACCCACTCCAGTGTTCTTGCCTGGAGAATCCCAGGGACGGGGGAGCCTGGTGGGCTGCCGTCTGTGGGGTCGCACAGAGCCAGACACGACTGAAGCGACTTAGCAGCAGCAGCAGTGCTGAGAAAGAGATAAAGAAAAAGCAAGACGGACAACAAGTTGTCAATAATTACTTCACTGAGATGCTTCTAAGAATTCAAGAAAGCTTCCCAAAGGAGGTGGAATGTAGCTGAGCCTTGGGAAGGAGTGAGCGAAGCAGACACCAAGCTGATGAGGACAAGGGAGCCTGTTCCAAGCAGGGGCGTGGGAGAGAAAGGGGCTGAGCGCAGGAGGAGGGCTGTGGGAAAGCAGGCGGCCCCCACCCCAGGGGACGCCCCTTCCCCTCCCCACCCGTCCG
>SJYC01020045.1:0-45956 GCA_006408675.1 Madoqua kirkii | reverse complement strand
TGCATGCATCCGTTTGTCTCTATTTGGGACTTGCACGTTTATATTTCCTTCCATGAAAACTGTTCCTGATTTTGGAAATCGGACTTTTTCATTCTTTTGGAAAGCAAGAAATACACACACACGCATGCACACTCATTTCTGTATCTATTTATATATTATAAACAGTGAATCTACCTGATGATTCCAATTCCAGTGCAACATCCCTCTATTTACCCTAGCTGCCATCTTTTCATATTCACAGTGCCAGCAGAGACAAGTCCGGCACCGTTATCATCAATACGCTCGCATATTTGCTCAATCCCAGGACACGAAGTTATTTCAGAATTGTTGTCCATACCACCGTGAAAATCATCCTTACTAAGCATAGTCTGATATGCAGGTCTTTAATTTTTATTGGGATATAGCTGATATACAATGTTGTGTTAGTTTCAGGTGTACAGAAAAGTGCGCCAGTTACGCATGTACACTGCGTGTCATTAATCGCTCAGTCATGTCTTACTCTGTGTGACCCCGTGGACGGTAGCCCACCAGGCTCCTCTGTCTATGGGATTTTCCAGGCAATAATCCTGGAGTGGGCTTCCACTTTCTTCTCTAACATATGCACATATATCCACTCTGTTAGATTTGTTTCCCCTATAGGACATTACAGAGTATTGAGTAGAGTTCCTTGCTCTGTACAGTAAGCTGGGGGGGGGTTGTTGGGGAGTGAGGGAAAAAATTGGAAGACTTCGATTGATATAAACACACTATATTCAGGAGGCTTTTGAAGATCATAAATTTGCAACAAATTGGAAAGAATTACTATAACCCAAGTGACCCAATTGATATCCCAAATCATAGGTTTGTATGAAGTGGAAAATGTTTATTTCTTAGGTTTAGTCACAAAGTTTGAAAGTGATGTTCTACTGTGAAATGGTAAGATTTACTAAGGCCTTAATGGTACCCATCACATTAAGTGAACATTTAACTTGGCTTGAACGATAAAGGAGACATTCCAAAATAAGTGGAGCTTAAAAGATCATGTGCTATTTATCTGTCATGGGGAAAAAGCATGAAGTTGTGCAGCAAAAAGTTTATATTTGCTCTCAGGTAACAAAATTTGTCAACTAATGACAATTGCTTCAAAAATTACTGTAGTGTATGAGGATTGCAGCTTATGTGGTTTAGCTTTATTAAAATAATTATAGGTGTTTTCAATTAGATTTTTCAAGTCTTAAATCAATATAAATAATAAAGTTTAATAAAATTACTGTATCATTTTAAAATGGAACTTGAAAAGTTATTTTAATACTATTATAAAATAATTTTCATTGTTGGAGATCTTTAAAAGATCAGTCTTTATCTGGAAAAGATAAAATATAAAAGATAAAAACTAATTTCCCCAGGACTTATAATTTTGACCTAGTTAATAAAGGTAAAAAGCATGACTTGATACTTACAAAACATGCTAGGATATTCATAGGGGTAACTTCATAGCATTCATTCTGTTTGATCAGTTGGTGATTTGGCCTGGCTTCACTACTTCTATTTTTCAGTATGAAAATTGCATCCTGCTTTGCACTGATGTCAGTCATGAAGTCCTTCCAAGTGAAACTGCTTTAGATTCATGTCCAACTTGCATTATCAAACTGAAGAACACAAATTTCAGGAACGACTTTCTAAAGAATTGATAGGTTTAATTGTTCTTACCAAGTAACATTTTCTATAAGCAAAATAATTTTACTAGTCTTGAGATATTGTGCCTTTCTAGTTCTAAAACGTTAGTGAGAAAGTAAGGTTTATGGTTGAGAGGCTGGAATAGCATAGAAACAGAGGAGGGATACTTATAACCTTTCTTAAGAACAAAAGTGTTGGAGGAATATATTCATCTGAAAAGGAGAAACAGCCAATGCTTTCTATCCTTTTTACTTTTAATTTCCGTCTCTAATAATAATTGTATAAGTTTCTGATAGCTACTTCCCCATCCATATCGCCTAGCTTTAGGAAATTGTTTTCCCTTCATCTTGCCATTACATTACACATTACCAAGTGACTTGAAAGGTTGCTTTTTTAGAGAGTGCATATTGCTTAGCCTTTCTTTTAAATTGACATATCCACATATTTTAATCAAATACCAACAGATATAACCATAAACCATATGGAGTAGATGATATCGACGGGACCAGAATGCAGATGGCCCTGAAGCCAGCTTCTTAGAGGGCTACAGGTAGGTGAGACTGCAATGCTGATTTTTACCTTTTTAGAGACCCTAGAAGAAATCTGAAATACCTTCAGGAGAACTGTCTAACAGGCGCACATATGGAACAAGTTTTTCTTAAGGCTCTTCATATTAATAACTGTGCTCATCAGGGCTCCCTGGTGCCTCAGTAGCAAAGAATTTGCCTGCCCAGCAGAAGATGTTGGTTCGACCCACAGGTTGGAAAGATCTCCTGGAGAAGGAAATGGCAACCCATTCCAGTACTCTTGTCTGGAAAATCCCGTGGACGGAGGAGCCTGACGGGCTACAGTTCACAGGCTCACAAGAGTGAGACATGACTTAGCGACTAGACATCAAAACCACACATGTGAAATATTTGGGGTTTTATGGTAAAATTTATATACAGTAAAATATATAAATTTTATGTGTACAAGTCAGTGAATTTTGATAGATGCCTGCATCCATATAATTCACATTTCTATGAAGACATGGAGAAAGATTTTGTGATTGTAGAAATTCCCCTCTCTCCGCTTTCGATAAATACCCAGTTCCAGTAGATTAGTGCTTTCTTTTCTAGACATCTACACATGCCAAATATACTTCATACACATGAAATCATACAGTGAACAGTGTTTTGCTCCTGGTTTCATTTGCTTAGTATATTGTCTGAAAAATTCATGTTGTTATATAAGCTTAATAGTTTTTCATTTTTGTTGTCTAGTACTATTCCATTGTATGAATATATCAGAATTATTTATCTATTCTTTTCTTATAAGCATCTGAGTTGTTTCTACTTTGGCACTATTATGAGTAAATCGGTTACAAACACTTCCAATATAGTCTGTGTGAAAATATATTCTAATTTTTCTTGGGTAAATTCCTAGGAGTGAAATGATTAGATCACAGGAGGATATATTCTCAACTTGAAGAAGAAAAAAAAAAAACCTAACAGTTTTCCAAATTGATTGTGCTGCATTGCACTCCATCATCAGTGTATGAGTTTGCTTGCTTCAAATCCATGACAACTTTTAGAGTGACTGGTCTTTTCAAATTTAACCATTCTGCTAAGTGTGGAGGGATAGCTCTTCATGGTTTACTTGCTTCTCCTTCTGACTGATAATGCTGGCCCTTTGCCTCATTCATTCGTTGCTCACATGCCCTTCTCCCCTTGTGACGTATGCGTGGGGCTTTCTTGATTGAACTGTCCTATTGAATGGCAGGACTCAAGTTCTTCTATGTTGGTTTGTTTGTTTCCAGTTATATTTTGAAAATAATTTCTCACAAAATCCTCAGTCCTGAATCTATTTTCTTAGGTGTTCTTGTATAAGTTTTATAAGTTTAGAACTAAAACTAGGTCTATGAGCCATCACAAGTTAACGTGGCCTGATGCTGAAGCCAAAGTTTATGTTTCCCATGTGCATCCTCACTTATCCAAGCAGCATTTATGGAAATTCTCCAGGAGTGTCGTCAAGAACCAACTGACTACTTGAGCATGGAATTCTCCACTCTACTTTATCCTTTCATAAATACCACACTGTCCTGATTAGCATAGCTTATAGTGAGCCTTGGGGGAAGTTCCCTGGAGCAGGCCATGGCAACCCACTCCAGTACCCTTGCCTGGAGACTCCCGTGGACAGAAGAGCCTGGTAGGCTACATTGCATAGGGTTGCACAGAGTTGTCCATGACTGAAGCGACTTAGCAAACACACACACACACACACACGGTGGACTTGAACTTAGAAATGTAAGCCTTCCTGTATTACTTTCCCTTTTCATGATTATTTTCACTCTGCTAGGCTATTTTCTCTTCCATGTGAATTTTAGAATATCTTATCAACTTCTAACATAGAAAAGAAATTCCCAAGGTTATGATTTGGCTTGCACTGAATCTGTACGACTTGGGGAGAGCTGACGCCTTGACGACGCTGACGCTCCCTATCCATTCGCATGGTATCCCTCACCCTTACTAACGATTTCTCTTTTCTCATCCTCTATGGATTCGGTGCAGAGGCTTTTAATGTATTACTACCTTTACCCTTCAGCATTCATGCCTCAATGCTATTTTAAATAGAGCTTTAAAAATTTGGCCTTCCAAATCTTTGCTTCAGGTATATTATTAATAATTTTGTGTGCTGTGACCTTACTAAGTTCACTGTTAGGTCTAATAGATGTTTCATCTGTTCTTTATTATTTATTACACAATCACATCACTTGCTAATGTTAAGTTTTAATTTTTTCTTGTAATCTTCCTTTGCCTTAGTTCACTTTCTTAAACTTCTACTACAGTGTAAAACAGAAGTGATGAGAGAGAATACACTTGCCTCATCATACTCTTAAAGAGAAAGCATGAACCGTTGAAAAGAAAAACGTGAAACTCTACATAATTTTTATGCAGCCCAGGGTTCATGCCAGTTCTCTCTGTACTGATCTAATATTAGAATATATGTTGTCAAAATAAGCACATATTTCCTCTGCAAATCTGTGACTTTCTTGAGGTCAGAATTTAGGATTGAGTCATTTTCAAATTCTGGAACCTAAAAGAATGTCTCAAACATGTAAGAATTCCAGAAAGCATTTTAAAACAAATAAATAAGATTAATTTTAAAAGAGAGATTTTTTTTTAAGTGATAACTCTCGTAAGAGCATAGGACCTTATTTTCCAAAGGATTGCCCATCCAATACTTGTTCTGAGAGAAAAATATAATGTATTTTTTGAAATATGTTTTTAGAAGAATAAATTTGGGGGGCTCTGTATTAAAAGAGGAATCAGATTTATTTCTGTATATAGTAGATAGTTTAGACCTACAACTCACTTGGATAAAATTCTATGATGTGCCTACATAACTAGATTTCTTTATAATATCCATTTCTAACAATACGTAGAAAATAATGTAAAATTTTCTGTTACCGGTAGTTCAATCTTTTCCAGTTGAAAATCTTCTCACTCAGTTTAAAGATTAATCTCTCTTTCAAGCCATCTTCCTCTTCCAGATTGTCTCCCGTTTCTTTTCCAAAATCGTGTCTGCATGGGGTTGCGATTGAATGATTTCTGGGTGTTCTCCTGTTGAACTCCGGTCACCTAACTGTGGGAGGCGGCCTTTCGTTCTGATTGCATCTGCGTCCCAAAGTGTTACCGATGCATTGTCTGCTCTCTCAGCCAAAGCAAAGCTGTGAAACATTCCATTGCCTCTCTGCTCCTCTCCTCCGCGAAAACTTCTTTCTGCTTCCTGTGTTTCAAAAGGGACCAGCTTGTGATTTACTAAGATGAACCACAGCAGATCCAGTCTCTTATTTAGCAGCCATTTTCAGTTGCCCCCACAGGATCATGCAAGGATTTTGAATTCCATCCACACCAGACGTCTCCATTGACAATATCCCCCGCCGTTTTCTGCCTAAACGTGTGCCTCATCCTTTCTCTTGCACTGCGGTCATCTTATATTGCCACAAAAGGAGACTTGCAAATCAGTGTCCTTTGAAAACTTCTATCAGTAAAGAGTGCTCATGTCTTGGATTTCAGCCTCCCTTTCTGCCCGCCTGGATTTTACCTCACCTCTTTGGTGCCTTTTGGATCAAGGTCCATGGAGGTGAGCGGACTGAGTCCCGAATGATCCACGCTGCGTCCTTACCTTCTACCTACCCCTTCCAGACATCGCCTCTTCCTGTCCTGAAAAGCATCATGTTCCTTTCTCTCTCTGGAAGGCATTCCTCATACACCACTGCTTTCTGAATAACCTCTCAATATTTTTGATAAAAGGAACTAGAGATTATCACACTAAATGAAGTGAGTAAGACGGAGAAAGACAAATATCATAGCTCATTTCAGATCACTTTGGCAGCTGAGTCATTTCCGACTCTTTGTGACCCCATGGACTGCAGCAGACCAGGCCTCCCTGTCCATCACTGACTCCCAGAACGGGCTCAAACCCATGTCCATTGAGTCGGTGATGCCATACAACCATCTCATCCTCTGTCGTTTCTCTTCCCGCCTTCAATCTTTCTCAGCATCAGCGTCTTTTCAAATGAGGCAGTTCTTCACATCAGGTGGCCAAAGTATTGGAGTTTCAGCTTCAATATCAGTTCTTCAAATAAATATTCAGGACTGATTTCCTTTAAGAGTGACTGGTTGGATCTCCTCGCAATCCAAAGGACTCTCAAGAGTCTTCTCCAACACCACAGTTCAAAAGCATCAATTCTTGGGTGCTCAGCTTTCTTTATAGTCTGGCTCTCACATCCATACATGACCACTGGAAAAATCATAGGTTTGACAAGATGGACCTTTGTTGGCAAAGTAATGTCTCTGCTTTTTAATATGCTTTCTAGGTTAGTCATAGCTTTTCTTCCAAGGAGCAAGTATCTTTTAATTTCATGGCTGCAGTCACCATCTGCGGTGCCCAAGAAAACAAAGCCTGTCACTATTCCCATTGTTTCCCCGTCTATTTGCCATGAAGTGATGGGGCCGGATGCCATGATCTTTGGTTCTTGAATGTTGAGTTCTAAGGCAGCGTTTTCGCTCTCCTCTTTCACTTTCATCAAGAGACTCTTCAGTTCTTCTACACTTTCTGTCACAAGGGTGGTGTCATCTGTGTATCTGAGGTTATTTATAGTTCTCCTGGCAAACTTGATTGCAGTTTGTGCTTCATCCAGCCTGGCATTTCACATGATGTACTCTGTATATAAGTTAAATAAGCAGGGTAACAATATACAGCCTTGACGTACTCCTTTCTCAATTTATACCAGTCCGTTGTTTCATGTCCAGTTCTAACTACTGCCCCTTGATCTGCATATAGATTTCTTAGGAGGCAGGTAAGGTGGTCTGGTGTTCCCATCTCTTTCAGAATTTTCCACAGTTTGCTGTGATCCACAGTCAAAGGCTTTGACATAGTCAATAAAGCAGAAGTGGATGTTTCTCTGGAACTCTCTTGCTTTCTCCATGAACCAGCAGATGTTGGCCATGTGACCTCTGGTTGCTCTGTGCTTCCTAAGTCCTCCTGGAACATCTGGAAGCTCTTGGTTCATGTACTGCTGAAGCCTGGCTTGGAGAATTTGGGGCATTACTTTGCTAGAATATGAGATGAGTGCAATTATGTGGTAGTATGAACATTCTTTGGCACTGCACTTCTTTGAGATTGGAATGAAAATTGACCTTTTCCAGTCGTGTGGCCACTGCTGAGTTTTCCAAATTTGCTGGCATATTGAGTGCAGCACTTTCACAGCATCATCTTTTAGGATTTGAAACAGCTCAACTGGAATTCTATTACCTCCACTAGCTGTGTTCATAGTGATGCTTCCTAAGGACAACTTGATTTGGGACCCCAGGGTATCTGGCTCTAGGTGAGTGATCACATCATCGTGGTTATCTGGGTCATGAAGATCTTTTCTGTATAGTTCTTCTGTGTATTCTTGCCACCTTTTCTTAATGTCTTCGGATTCTTTTAGGTCCAGACCATGTCTGTCCTTTATTGTGCCCATCATTGCATGAAACGTTCCCTTGGTATCTCTTTTTCTTGAAGAGATCTCTAGTCTTTCCCATTCTATTATGTTCCTCTACTTGCATTGATCATTGAGGAAGGCTTTCTTATCTCCTTTGGAACTCTGCATTCAGGTGGGTATATCTTTCCTTTTTTCCTTTGCCTTTAGCTTAGCTTTAGCTTTAAATATCATATGATATCACTTAAACATGAAATCTAAGTAAAAACAGTACAAATGAACTTACAAAAAAAAATAGAAAACAAACCTATGGTCGCCAAAGGAGAAGGAAGGAAAGGATAAATTGGGAATTGGGGTTAACATGCACACACTGCTGCTGCTGCTGAGCTGCTTCAGTCGTGTCCAACTCTATGCGACCCCATGGACTGCAGCCCACCAGGCTCCCCCATCCCTGGGATTCTCTAGGCAAGAATATTGGAGTGGGTTGCCATGCCCTTCTCCAGGGAATCTTCCCAACTCAGGGAGCAAAGCCAGGTCTCCCGCATTGCAGGCAGATTCTTTAGCATCTGAGCTACCGGGGAAACCCCAAAAGTTCCTACTCTAATTATCCTAATTTTCCCTGAGGCCCTGGGCGCTTCTGAGTAAACAAGGTGATCGTGGGAAATGCGGAAGACGAAAGCACAGCACTGTCTTGAAGTCGCTCACGGCTCCTCGGAGCTGAAACCAGACCCGTTTGCTAGTCGGACTCCAGACTGCAAACGTGGAAGACACGGCACAGCATTCTTCAAATTATTCAAACACAGATCTTTTTCTTTAAAGAACATTTCTAAAACAGAGCTACCGTATGATCCTGCAGTCCCACTCCTGGGCATGTACCCAGAGAAAATCATAATTCAAAAAGATATATGCACCCTAGTGTTCACTGTAGCACTGTTTACAGTCCAAGACATGGAAGCCACCGCCGCGTCCATCCAGAGATGCGCTGGTAAAGCCGCGGGACGCACGTGCCATGAAATGAAGAGTGAACTTGTGCCGCTCACAGCAACATGGACGGACTAGAGACCACCACACTAAGTGAAGGGAATCAGAAGGAGAGAGACAGATATCATGCGATACCACTTACATGTGGACTATAAAGAGAAAGATATAGTGTCACTCACAGCAACATGGACGGACTAGAGACCACCACACTAAGGGAAGTGAATCGGAAAGAGACAGATATCATGCGATACCACTTACACGAGGGCCATAAAGAAAAAGATATAAATGAGTGGCGCTGGTCACTTAGTTGTGTCCCACTGTTTGTGATCCCATTGGCTGTGGCCCACCAGGCTCCTCTGTCCACGGGGTTCTCCAGGCAAGAACACTGGGGTGGGCAGCCATTCCCTTTTCCAGGGGATCTTCCCGACCCAAGGACTGAACCTGGTTCTCCTGCATTAAAAGGCAGGTTCTTTACCGTCAGAGCCACCGAGAAGCTCAATATAAAGACGAGGCACAGAGAGCGACTTACGGTTACTAACGGGGAGAGATGGGAGGAAGGATGAATTCGAGGCCTGGATCAGCAGATACACACTAAGTCACCTCAGTCGTGTCCAACTCTGTTCAGCCCCATAGACGGCAGCCCACCAGGCTCCCCCGTCCCTGGGAATCTCTAGGCAAGAACACTGGAGTGGGTTGCCATGTCCTTCTCCAATGCATGAAAGTGAAAAGTGAAAGTGAAGTCGCTCAGTTGTGTCTGACTCTGTGCGACCCCATGGACTGTGGCCTACCAGGCTCCTTCGTCCATGGGATTTTCCAGGCAAGAACACTGAGTCGGGTGCCATTGCCTTCTCTGAGATACACACTGCTTATATAAAACAGATAACCAGCACGGGCCCACTGTATGGCACAGGGGACTCTGCTCAACGTCTTATAATAAGCTATAATGGAAAAGAATCTGAAAAAGACCAGACAGGTAACTGAATCACCTTGCTGTACACTTGGAAGTAACAAAACATTGTAAATTAGCTACACGTGAAAAACAAGAAGAATGCCTGGCTAGGCAACTACTCCACTGGAAACATTCTGAAGAGCAAAAGGGTACACTGCAAAACAGGGAAAGTGAAAACGGGGCATCACTTAAGAGGTTACCTTGTTTGTCCAGAAGAAAGGTGATAAGGATCTGACCTGGAGAAACGATGGTAGCCAGGCACTGGAGAAACAGATTCAATAAGTAGGCAGAAAATGAAGTTACCTGATCCAGTGAGAACATTCACTCTAATGAAATGGATCCTAGGTGCTTCTAACAATACGCTTTGTACATTTTTAAGTTTCAAGAAATCAGCTAGATGAAAACCAGAGGCATTTCTACATGAAGGAAATATTTATAAAATAGATTCGGGAGGAAAACGTATATCTTTGGTTCACGTTGAAGGGAAATTTTCTTAAAATATCCAATTATGTTTTATTCTGCCCCTATTAGTCCATGAAATGTATCAGACAGGTTTCCCTTGACTTCTCAAGATCTTTAAATATTGACCTATCATGGAATGAGAAACACGGAAATAAAATAATTCTCAAATGAGTGGGTCAGTGAATTCTGGATCGAAAGCAATTTCAATATTTTAAGCACTAAGTATTTTTTAACATTTTAGAATATCTCTCATCAGCCTCCACTGAATTATACTTTCACGTCCTAAGTCTAATATGATGTGTTTATTATAATGTAATTTGAAGTAAGGGGGAGAAGAAAGAAGGCAACTTTAGTCATAAAACCACATTAATGAATATTATGAAATGTGTTATATTTACCACATTCCAAATGTTTCCAGCTTAACAGATTAGAACTGACTCATCAGAATAGAATGAGTGATTTTAAAACGAGAAACAAAACAATATTGCCGCTTCTTTGGAGCAAGCGCAGTGGCAGTTAGATGGGAATTACTAACAAGTGTAACATACTCGGGACTTCCCAGGCGGCACTAGTGATCCAGTTAAAATAAAGAAATTTATGTTAAAAAAAGAAAAAATAAATAAAGTTCAGATGAAAGGAAAAAGAAAAAAGCAGTTGGCGCTAGTGCCAGAGAAGGAGACATAAAGATGCGGGTCTGGTCTCTGGGTGGAACATCCCCTGGAGGAGGGCGCTGCAGCCCGGCGCTCTTTCCTGATTCGAATCCCGAGAACAGAGGAGCCTGGCGGGCTGCAGTCCACGGGGTCGCAAAGAGTAAGCAACTTCGGACACCCGCACTAATAAGACATGTTTCAGAAAATGGCTTTTTCCTCCGTATCTGACCTTAAGCGAAAAAAATTATAATGAAAAATAGCCTGGAAGAAAACGAGCTGGGAAATTGCTGGGGAGAAATAGCCATATTTATTCCCCATCCTCCCTTTATTTACTCCTTTGCAACGTGGCTTTGCAGCTCACAAATCAAAGGTGGCCCTGCTTCCCCCCTTGTGGGCCCCGTCTGACCGCGCAGCTGGCTTTGACTCGCGGACACCGTAGGAGCCACACCGCACCTGCAAGGAGCCCGGGGCGCCTCCCCTGCGGGGCTCGGCCTGCTCTCAGCGAGCCGCCTGGAGAGGGGCGGACGCGCAGCGCCGCTGTGCCTTTCCAAAGGAAGCCCTCGCAGGACCGCCAGGGCGCGGCATCCAGACGGAAGAGCCTTCCGCTCGGGACAAACCCCGGCTGCCAACTGGAGGACTAAGGGGTGAGTAAATGAGTAAGCTGCTAAGTTTAGGGATGGTTTGCAGTCCGTGGCTTCCCTGGTGCCTCAGAGGGTGAAGCGTCTGCCTGCAATGCAAGAGACCCCGGGTTCAATCCCTGGGTCAGCAAGATCCCCTGAGAAGGGAATGGCAACCCACTCCAGTATCCTTGCCTGGAGAATCCCAGGGACAGAGGAGCCTGGGGGGCTACAGTCCATGGGGTCGCAAAGAGTCAGACACGCCTCAGCGACTTCACTCACCTTGCTGTTCAGTAACCAAATCAGTGGGTTAGAGGATCTCTCTTCTGAACTATGAACTCATCTCTCAGTTTCCAGCTCCCCACTTTCCACTCTCATCCCACCCGTATCCTGCTGTCAATTTAATTTCCTAAACACAGTTCTCATTCTACTGCTTCTTACTCAAAAAACCCCCAGTGGCTCCTGATCACCCTTCTAATAAAATCTCAACAACCTTAATCTGTTATGCAAAGACCTTTCCTGATTTCTCCACAACGTAAATGTTGAGTCTCAGCTTCTGCTTCTTTCGTCTTCATTCACCCTTGATTTTGTCAAGATGAGTTGCAAGCCCTTGATGAGGAGGTACCATTGACTGAAGAGTCTGTCATTCATTTCATGCACATCTTGCTCCACAGCCTAATGGACGGTAAGTTTCTCCTGAAATTGACTCTAAGATAATGCACGGTATTCTGGACATTAAAATACGAAAAGATAGTGTGCCTGAGAAATAAGGGGAAAGTCCTCATTATTTCCCACATTTCTTATACTTCCTGCCTCTTGTCCCTGGCTAGAACAATTCCCTCTGCTTTCCACTGCTGCAGGACTACATAACCGAATCCCACCTACCTAAAAATCTGTTCAAACAGAAAAGAAATCCTTGAGCATCTTTCTCTTCACTGAACTACTTGAACTCCCCAAGAAAACGACTAGAACCATTCATCGGCACTTGTCACTCCCCCTTGATACTGAGAACTCTTTCTTTAATATTAGATTGTCTGCAGGTTGAGGGCAATTCAGGATTTATTGACTATTTCACATTCTCTTTTTGCCATGCCAGTGCAACGTTCTAAACACAATGTCTACAAGATACTATGCAACATATATTTGTTAAGCAAATTAGTGACAAACACACATTTAATAAACCTCGGATTTCTAACACTTCATTTTCATTCTATCACTAATTAACCATGTGATCTGAGACAATTTACTTAACCTCCTAAGGCTGAGGTCTCAAATGATACAATAGATGAGATAATGGGTCTGTGAATACTCTGTAGAAATCATAGATCAGTTCGCGGTACCAGCATTGTTTTCTTTTCTGAGAAACGAGACGATTGAATCTGATCTATTTCAAAAACAGTCTGTGAGTACCACTCCACAAGATAGGGCTGCAAGTCTTTGCTTTTTCCTTGAAAGCGCGAGGTGACTTAAGTGATCAGAGAACCTGCCCCTTACGAAGCTTCTCTGGGTCCCTGATGCACCTGTGAATAGCCCTGCTGTGGTTATCATTCCAGACAGCTTTGCATCCTGTAGCCAGGTCAAATAAGCCCAGAAGTATTCTGAACGGACACTTACCAGGCCTCTCTCTCACACTCTGAGGTCAAAGGAGCAGTTCTTGGGGCTTCCCTGGCAGTTCAGTTGTTAAGACTCACCCTCCAGTGCAGAGAGTGTGGGTTCAGGCCCTGGTTGGGGAACTAAGATCCTACATGTCATGCAGCACAACCAAAATAAAGAAATTAAAGAAGAACAAAGGAGCCATCTCACCAAGAAAGAGAGAGGTGTTATTACAGCATACAAATCACCCAAGAGTTTGGTTCAAAACTTTTTTATTAGCTAAAACTTTATTAATAAGAGTAGATTTAAAACATATTAAGAGTTCAATATTTTAAAGAATCACCCTTAGGAAATAGGCATATGGTGACTGGTGTTCGCTGTAATGATATACCATAATTAGCACTACAGAGTCTTGAGCTTCACATCTCTACCTTGAGAGGGATTTCCCACTTTGGCTCGATACCAGTGAATCCCCTTTGATTCCATTTATATTTGTTTCCATTCAAGATTATATCATGATACCATGGGTAGAATGCAGGCTTTATCTCAGATCTTAGAATTCAGGGGCTTCAACTCCAATTATTTGTCTGACATTTTTAAACGTATCTAATCTCTCTGTACCTTAATTTCCTCATCTGCAAAATATTAGGCACTTCATAATAGAGATAATGTCCCCGGCACTACTTTAATTCATATCAGTTCAACTTGACTTAATTCAACAAACATCAACTATTATCAACTGCAAGGCTGAGAATCACAATAGCATCATTGCAAACGTGGGATTCTGAGAAGCCAAAAGTTTATGGCTAGGAAAATATATGTAACTTGCTTAAGTAAGGAGTGAGGTTGTACTGGGAGTGATACAGATGCATATGGCACGGAACACAGGTGAAGGGAGATTTGGGCATTCCATGCTTATGAACACATGGAGGTCTTCAGAAAATTCAGTTGAAGATATCACACCGTGGCGAGTGTTGGAATCTCAATCAAAACTTTCCAATTTCAGCGAGTTCTGACTTGACAGGAGATGTTAGAAAGCTTTCTACCTGCTCTCAATGTTTGTACAGCTAGTACATTCCCTCATTAGAGAATTTAAATGTTCTCGGCATTGATTACACTTACGGCATAAGTCATTTATAACTGTTCTCCTCACATTTGTTTACAATGCACAAGGAATTTGCAAATGTATAAGCGCATTTGGGGGGCTTCCCTGGTGGCTTAGATGGTAAAGAGTCTGCCTGCAATGCAGGAGACCCCGGTTTGATCCCTGGGTCGGGAAGATCCCCTGGGGAAGGGAAAGGCAACCCACTCCAGGATTCTCACCTGGACAATCCCATGGACAGAAGAGCCTGGTAGTCTATAGCCCATGAGGTCACTCAAATCCAGCAGCCAAACGTGTCAAGTTCTTCATCTTCTGCGAAGTCTGCTGCGTGCTGGGTAATTCTCCCAGGATGTTCTCCCCCACTGATGGCTCAGCAATCCAGGCTCCTGGATTTTTGTCCTCTCAACAAACAGCCTCCATGTTTTCCACTTAGGTTGAGATGAGAAAGACTGGACAGTCTTGAGAGGACTACTCTTTGCCTTTAGTTGAGAGGACACACCCGCTTATGTTCAGTGGCCGTAATTAGTCACATGACCCTGCCTTACTGCAAGGGGACTGGGAAACACTGGCTCTGGTATGTCAGGGGGAAAAAAGTGACCATATCTCTTCATTTTAGTCACTCAGTCCTGTCCGACTCTTTGTGACCCCATGAATCACAGCACGCCAGGCCTCCCTGTCCATCACCAACTCCCAGAATTCACTGAAACTCACGTCCATTGAGTCCGTGATGCCATCCAGCCATCTCATCCTCTGTCGTCCCCTTCTCCTGCTGCCCCCAATCCCTCCCAGCATCAGAGTCTTTTCCAATGAGTCAACACTTTGCATGACGTGGCCAAAGTATTGGAGTTTCAGCTTCAGCATCAGTCCCTCCAATGAATACCTAGGACTGGTCTCCTTTAGGACGGACTGGTTGGATCTCCTTACAGTTCAAGGGACTCTGAAGAGTCTTCTCCAACACCACAGTTCAAAAGCATCAGTTCTTGGGTGCTCAGCTTTCTTCACAGTCCAACTCTCACATCCATACATGACTACTGGAAAAACTATAGCCTTGACTGGACGGACCTTTGTTGGCAAAGTAATGTCTCTGCTTTTCAATATGATGTCTAGGTTGGTCATAACTTTTCTTCCAAGGAGTAAGCATCTTTTAATTTCATGGCTGCAGTCACCATCTGCAGTGATTTTGGAGCCCCCCAAAATGAAGTCTGACACTGTTTCCACTGTTTCTCCATCTATTTTCCATGAAGTGATGGGACCAGAGGCCATGATCTTCATCTTCTAAATGTTGAGCTTTAAGCCAACTTTTTCACTCTCGTCTTTCACTTTCATCAAGAGGCTTTTTAGCTCCTCTTCACTTTCTGCCATAAGGGTGGTGTCATCTGCATATCTGAGGTTATTGATATTTCTCCTGGTAATCTTGATTCCAGCTTGTGCTTCTTCCAGCCCAGCATTTCTCCTGATGTACTCTGCATAGAAGTGAAATAAGCAGGGTGACAATATACGGCCTTGATGTACTCTTTTTCCTATTTGGAACCAGTCTGTTGTTCCATGTCCATAAACTAAAGCCTTATTAATGTCTCATTCAATGGGAAGATCACAAAGGAAAGCCTGATGCATCTTTGCTCTGTGAAAATTTGAGGTATGATCAGAGGGGCTGTGGTGTGGATGGTAGAGGCTTTTTAGCTCCTCTTCACTTTCTGCCATAAGGGTGGTGTCATCTGCATATCTGAGGTTATTGATATTTCTCCTGGTAATCTTGATTCCAGCTTGTGCTTCTTCCAGCCCAGCATTTCTCCTGATGTACTCTGCATAGAAGTGAAATAAGCAGGGTGACAATATACGGCCTTGATGTACTCTTTTTCCTATTTGGAACCAGTCTGTTGTTCCATGTCCATAAACTAAAGCCTTATTAATGTCTCATTCAATGGGAAGATCACAAAGGAAAGCCTGATGCATCTTTGCTCTGTGAAAATTTGAGGTATGATCAGAGGGGCTGTGGTGTGGATGGGGGCATGTCTCCTCCAAGTCACCGCAATTCCCTGGAATTCCCGAGTTGCTGCAGCAGAGCAGGACCTAGATTAAGAGAAGACTGGTCCAGAAAGAAGAGAGACTGGAAGATGGAAGCTGGATTTACCAGACGAATCTTCTAGACTTTAGGTAGGTAGGAAGGGCAGACTTCAAGGAGGCACCTTATTAAATAGCACGTGACAAAGTGGCCTGGGTTCCTGGAGTGTTTCTGGTTGTCTTGGAGACTCAAGGATGGAAACCAAAGCCGCTCAGGCGAGCTTTGTGAGATGTTTCTTGACTTTGAGGTATTGTGATGTTGTGTTATGTTTATTCAGCTGAGCTGGAGCTTTGTTTCCCAGAGTCCCTTTCCCTTTAGGGCTGCAGGCGAAGGTCGGCCACCAAAAGAAACACACGGATAACGGGTACCAAGGCTGCGGGAGGAGCTGCGGGCTTGGGGCTGACACACACGCACCGCTGCCAGCAGGGATGACGCAGGCAAGCAGTGAGCACCGCCATGGAGCACGGGGAGCTCTGCTTGACGCGCTGAGAGAGCGGCGTGGGAGGGAGTCCACAGCAGGAGTCCACACGGAAGCGGGTGACCGCTCCACTGCGCGGGCGGGAGAGCAGTGGCGCCAGAAGTCAGCGCGGCCGAAGGCCCTCAGCACGCGTCCGTGCAGCGCGGCACCCTCGCCCCGGCCTCGCATCCCGGGCGTGACATAAGCGCTGGAGCCCTGTAACGTCTGTCAAGCTCAACAAAAATTAGCTCAGAAAGAAGCTGCTGCAGGCATTTGTCATTTGCTTATCACTGGCTTGTGCAAAGCACCCGTGAAGAAGCGGCGGTGGCGTGTCCGCTGGAGCGCTGGAGCGGGGCGGCGGCCCGGGCGCGGATCCCCAGGCCGCTTCTCGGGACAAAGCGAGACAAAGCGGGCACCTCCCTCGAGGGTGTGCGCACGCCCGGCCTCCCCCGCCCCACGCCGCCGCCGCCGCCGCTGTGGTCCCGCTGAGGTCACGCCCGGGGCGGGATGCCCAAGCGACGCCAGCAGGGTGCGCGCGTGCAGAGTCGCGTCCATCGCGTCTGCCCCGGGGGAGCCTAGGGGCGGCAGCCCACCGGACTCCTCTGTCCGTGGGGTTCACAGCGAGGAATGCTGGGCTGGGGCCACGATCTCCAGGGCATCTTCCCGGCCCGGGGATCAACCCCGCGTCTCCCGGATGCCTGCTTTGGCAGGTGGGTCCTTTACCAGGAGCGCCACCGGGAAGCCGACACCGGGATGCCGCAGCCAAAGGCAGGCCTGTTTCCCGCGCTGGGCCCGAGGGCTCCCGTCCGCCTTGGCCGGACTTCACCCGCGCCACGTGGCACAGGCGTGGGGAGACGGGCCGGTGGGCTCGGGGCGGCGGCCTGTGAGCCGGCGTTCAGGGGTGCCCGGGGCGCGAACACCGCAGCAGGCCTCCCTGCGGGCCGGGAGCACGTGAAAGGAAGGGATGGGGCTGCGGCCACAGGCTTCTCCCGGAGGGCGGCCAGACCCCCTCAGCCACGCTCACCGGGTGACGGTCAGGACGCCCAGCCTCCTAGGCGCAGCCCCTCTGCAAAGCTGGGGTTCACGCTTCTGTGCAGTTTCCCTATTTCAAATGTGTGTAACAACAAAACCCAACACTAGATCTTATTTCTGAGTCAGTGTTTAAAGTGAACAAATCCTGTCCAGAGGACAGACTGATCCGAGGTTAGGCATGTGCCCCAGAGTCAAATTAACTACTTTGCTTCAAACCCAACCTCCATCACTTACTAGACATGGAAGCCCGGGCAAGTTACGTCCACACCTCCACACTTCATCTGGAAAACGAGATGAGTTACACCCCTCTTATAGGACGTCTGAGGACCAAATGAGTTACTAAACACCTTTTCCTGTTTCCAAGACGCTACTGAATGTGAGCTGAACGATTACTTTTTTGTTTCCGTCAGAAAGAAAAGATGATGGCTAATTAACCCGTATCACAATTCTTTCTTATCACTTAGCATTATTGTCTTATAATTACTGAAAGAGCTTTTTCAGTTATTTTGCCATAGATTTTTTTTTTTATCATTTACCACTCTGAGCACACATATAAAGGAAATATAAGGGAAATAATGGGGTTTGGCGTTATTAGAACCTCGGTGCGCAGTGTACTGCCCGAGTTAGTCCTCATCCGTGTTCCCGGGCAGTGCTCTTGCTGGTGCTGGTTAAAGCGTGGTTGACGCAGCGTTTCTTTCACGCTGCTCCTCCATTGTCTCCAGGAATTTCCTCCAAGCCGCTGACACCCTAGTGAGAGTTTTCTTACGGACACTTTCTTGATTTTACCAGATGTCCCGTGGAAAAATTTCAGGCAGCGGAAAGGCTTGTATTCTTTTTTAAATGAGGTGAAAGTTGCTCAGTCACATCCGACTCTCTGCGACTCCACAGACCCCAGTCCTCCAGGCTGCTTCATCCGTGGGGTTCTCTGGAGAATCCTGGCGTGGGTCGCCATGCCCTTCTCCACGGGGTCTTCCCAACCCAGGGATCAAACCCAGCTCTCTGGAACTGCGGGCAGATTCTTTACCATCTGAGCTACCCAGGAAGCCCCATTCTTTTTAAAAATGGCCCCTAATTTAGAGATTGTTGGCTAAACAGTCAAAGGATTCCAGTTCTTCAGTTTTTCACCAGGAATAAGAAAGTTCACGCCTGTAGAAACAGTGGCCGCTGCATAGCAGCTGCTGTGTGGCTGAAGGTGGCTGTCCAAATGCCATCAATTGTATGATATTTTCCTACATATTAAATATAGTAAGCAAAAGAGTGCATTCAATTTCATCCAACAGAGTCTCTGCAAAGCTCTTAGAAGATAATGCAATATCAAAATGTTTCATAAATAAAGATAAATAGAATCTACATAAAGGGAAAAAGTTAGCCTGTCTACTGAAGTCTGATTCTATCATGAGTGAGCTGTGTGTTCTTCCTTGAGGCAGCGATCTTTTCATCCATGAGACAGGTGCAGTCTGGGTTTTACTGACGGCACGTGACCACACCTGGCTGAGGGGAAGGCCTCCCGTAGCATGTTACGTTTGTGTCAGTTCCCGCCAACTGGAGTCTAAGTGTGGAGGGGTCCAACCTAGAAGAAGAAAGGGGCACAGATGGTTCAAAATCAGGGTCTCTCAAGGAAGGGCAGGCCGACCCAGCACAGTTCCTCAGAAAAGGAAAGGCAAAAGACCCACAACACTGTTCAGGCCACAGATGTGACCTGCTGAGGGTGAGAACAAGTAAAAACCCTTGATCTGAAGAGAGAAAACGGCAGAGACAGCATATCCCTGAGCCGGCGGTTCGGATAGAGAGGTCTCCAGGAGCTTGAGTCAAAACCTGACTGATCTGGACACCAAAGCCCAGGAGGAGCCTCTGTGATGTGAGGTCCTGGGGCCCCTGTGCCCGGCGGATCTGGAATCCAGGGATCCTCCCCCCAGAGAGAAAATCCGCTGGCCTCAGCTTTCCGGTTCCTCCCCATTTCAGTTCAGCCCCCCTGCACCCTAAGCCCGGGACCCGTCAGGCCCTAGAGAAGGACCCCAGCTCTGGGGAGGAATCAGGCCTCCCCTTTCCCGTCCCACCTTCCATGATTACAAATGATTCTGCAAGCTGAAGGGCTTCTGCCCGTCTCACTCACAGTGATTGTACAACAGCTGTATAATCGAGGTTGCTGAAGACCCGCGCGCAGCTCAGAGTGTAGCACAAACGTCCACAGTGAGCCGCAAGTGTGAATAAGAGCCCGGCCTGCACGGGAATTGGCATTATTATTGGAGTGAATGGGAAAGCCACACACGGATGGGCGGGCGGGCTGTGACTGGGTGCAGCGTGCACTGTCTCTTCTATGTGTCTGTGCTCTCAGACCACCAGCCAGAGGCGGGTGAAGGCAAAGAGGCACCAGGTGAGGCTGATCACCCACGGTCCGGGGGCCCAGCCTTTCCTCTCCGTCGGAGCCACGTCCATGAGTCGAAATGCAGTGTGTGGGATGAGTTCTCTCCTCCCTGAAAGACTGTTACAAAAGGGTAGAGGGCTAGACGTGGGTGAAGGGGGCGGGCTGATGGGGAGACGGGGAAGAGAGACCCTTCAGGTTAATTGGAGCTGAGAATATAAGATGCTCGTCTTAAAGTGCTTCAGTTATGAGCAGGAAAGCGTCGCGACCATAATGTTTTCTGTGCGGGATTCAACACAGCATGGGTGTTTTAAAACAAGCGGTAATCGTTTCTCATGGAGAAATTACAAGCTGCAGCTCCGGGCTCAGGACAAGCTCCTGGGAGACCCCGGTCCCCTTTCTCCGGGGAGACACCAGGAGACACACGTGGTAGTTAGCGGCTGAACCAAATGGTAGAGTTAGTGACAGAGAGAATTGAACAGTTTAATTCAATCAGTGTTTTATTCATTCAGAAGGAAACGACACAGAAGCCTTCCATAATTCTGGCAAGTAGGAGAGAAGGAATTTTGGTTTGGAGAAGCAAACTGGCTTCTAAAGAGACTGCAAAGCAAACTAGTCAACTCTGCAACAGGGAAACGAACACAGCACCGTTACAGCGATTCATCCGATGAGGCTGGTTGTGTTGTGTATTGTTTTTAAAGAGGAGACCTTTTGAGCCTGATGCAAAAGCACCTCTGCCCGGTGAGCGCTTTGCTCTGCCTGCTCTCATCCTGGGCACATTCTTGTGGCATCAACGTCCGTGGCGAGGTCTCTACTTAAAGGTTCCTTTCTACCAGCAATGATTTCTCTAAAGTGACGAACAATGCACTGTACAGCACTAAGCGAAAAATTCTCAGAAATAAAGGCAGAGGCATTAGTCATGATTATCCACACAGTTCTTCAAAATGGTAGCACATGAGAAGAAAAGGGTCCCTCTCACCCTTTTTCTGAAGACCATCTTTGTTTACTTCATTCTCAAGTAGTAAGAGATTGCAGGAACCATTTGCATAGGATAACTAACATATACCACATCATTTGCACGTCTGCAATACACGTGAGTAACCGTAATTACACGTGACACCAATTACTCTATTACTTTGTATTAAATTATAATGGAAAATTCCACTAGAGAATTGAAGCCTAATTGCATCTTAATTTGCATAATTTTGCATATTAATTACATCTCAGATGAATAATAAATTTCAGCAGATTTTTAATTTATGCATAGACACAAAAACAAGTGGAGAAATAATTTAGAAAAAAAAATACCAGCAACTATTACTTAGGGCATTCAACTAATTTTGCTTAGTTTAGCAAAACAAAACTTGGTTTGTTTAATATAGCATCTTTAGACTGATTGCTGTTTAATGCACAAGATGTCAGTCTTGAAACATAGGTGCAGACCTGGCTTTTCTTAATAAAATAAAGTGTTCAATTATGCTACTTTGAGTTTAGAATTTTATATTTTGATAAAACTGTCTCTAGGATAGCATTATTTAGTTGGAAATATTTTTAATTGTTATGCATTTTTATTGAGGCTTAATCTCTGTGGCAGTTATTTTAAATGCAAAAGATGACAAAAAATAGACCATAAAAATATCCTGGTGAAGGAGATCACTATACGCTTTCTGATTTTGAGTCTACTATGAAGTCAACCAAGATGGTTTTAGAGATTTTGTATGAATGGTTCAGAAGGAGAAATTACCTACATTTTTGTTTTGCAGAGTAAAACAATTCACAGGACTAGCTTATAAAGATTACTATTATTTTCTAGCTGTTTTCTCTGCTTCTCTTGCCTGCATGGTAAACAGAAACAAATCTTGCCTGCCAGAGACCTTGGTTTTAAATTTAGTCACCCTTGCTTTGGATTTATCAAACAAACAGAAGGTTTATTTCTCTGAGATAATTAATGCATTTTTTTTTACATAGCTGAATCTATGTTGACAGTCACAAAAAAGCAACACCAAGTTCTCCTCAAGTGACAGCGTGTAACTTAAAATTCATTTCTTCCGTCTCTTGCCTAAACCCAAGCCTCATAGCCTCCTGCCTGCTGCCCCTGTTGGAGGAAGGGGAAAGCTCGCTCTGCCTCCATGAAGCCTAATACTGTGATCATTCACCAAATGATACAAAAGCAGAGAATGACAACGTCCTAATAAATCAGGAACCTGTCAGGATTAATAATCTCCGCCGTCATCTGTTTTCCTGTGAAGGTCCTACTGGCATCATTTTCCAGTTCATTCTATAGCTCCTCAGTGCAGAAACTGTGCGTGTGCCCCTGGGCTGGGCGACCTCCGAGAGACCATTCTCTGTGTGTGTTAGCAGATAAATCTGGAGTCCACAACTGTGCTGGTTCAGAGGGCTGGAGCAGGAGCTCTTTGCACGTGCCCTTCTCCAGCTACTGGTCCCTGCTCTGATGGATGACATTTGGTTTGGATTTGTCTTTGTTACCTTATATTTCAATAGTTTCTGTTTATCTTCAAAAAAGTTTGCCTCGTTCTTAGACAAACCAAGACCGATGAAAAAACATCGAAGGCGTGCCAAGTACTTCCTGTATCACATGAATTTCTACCAGAAGCTCGACTCCCTGCTCGTCTCCGTTAATCAAGCTGCAGTCCTACGAACGCCTTTGATGATCTGACTGTCTAAAACCTGAAATACTTCAGCTATCAAAAATAGAACTGCATCGATGATTGCGGCCGTCCCTTTACTTTTTTGTTCAACCCTTTTGACCAGGTTCTTACATTCAAGACAGCTTTGAGCTGGACCAATTGCTCAAGACCCAATCCTCCCAACATTTAAGCAATGGTTCCCTCTTGTGGCCATGCCTGAGTACTGCGGTCTGAGAAAGGCGGGCTGGGGAGAGGGACTAAAAATCTCCCAGGATGTTAAATAGTGAAGCACACTGTCCATCTATTTGCAGATGGTATTTGGAGGTCTTCTCAGGTCTCCCGGCTGTTCCTACCAGTTTCCAGCCAGGCGCAAGTTTTAGAATTTACGGAGAGAAAAGCAAGCACCTTGATGCTGATTACTGGCAGTATTCGGACAAAAACAAACAAACAAAACAAGAAAACACACGCCACCACCTCTTTGGGGTGTGGTATCGATATTCCAGCACAGTTTTCAAGATGATAATATGGGTGTTGGAAAAAAGAGCTTAGGTTTTCATGCAGGCTTTGGAAATTTATTTCTGTATTATTTTTACTATTATTTGTTCCTATTCATTATCTCCTGGGGAACCTTATTAGAAGTGTAGGCACAAATCTCGATTCTGCTGGTTCTTTCGGGCGTTTTATCCTCAGAGTTCACCTGAAAGAGGGGGTGGTGGTGGACTCTTACACTTAACCAGTCACTCAGAGATGGTCCTTCCCAGCCCTTCGAGAGATGCGCTTAGAGATGGATTTCGAGTCGGACTTCCCCCGAGGCCACCGTCTGACACTCTCAGACGACTGTGGTACCGCGCATGCTTCTGATTCATCCTGTAACAGCCCACGAGCCCGTTCCCTCTGCGTTAGGCTGTGCTCAGGACGGCACAGCCAAGAGATGTCCCTGGAGTAGATGTCTTCCTTCAGATCGTGTTTAATGTAAAGGTAAAGTGTTGTTAGTAACAGAGATAAGGGGCTGCCCCTGAGGTCATGTGAGAGTCAGCAGCCGGGAGGAACGCCGGCTCAGGCGGGGCTCGGGCGATGCTTGCAGGGCACTCCTGAAAAATCCTGTCCTGCAAAGGCCGCCTTCTGACCCACCCCGAGGATCCTGCTCAGAGAGGAGAGCGTTCGCATCTGTCCAGCCATTTCCAAGCCACAGCCCTGCTTCCTCGCCACAGAGAGTGTTTATTTAGAAGGTTCAACAAGAGAACTGAGGCTGGGGATGAAAATGGGTCCTGTTTGGGGTTGAAAGAGGGCTCGTTTCCTGGAAGCCAAGGCCTGGAGATCTAGAGTAACTGATGCGGTGACCGTCACTCTCCTGCCTCGGTGAACCGAGCGCCTTCCCGTCGCCAGGCCAGCCCCTGGCTCAGCCACCGGATTCCAAGCCTCTGCCCTTCCTCGACGGGAGGGGAGCTTGGCAGAGAATGAATGGATGCTGAAAAGTGTGTCTGAGTCTCTGCTGTGCGCCTGAAGCTACACGGTAATTTAATTGTCTGTGAGGTGAGGCGAAGTCGCTCAGTCGTGTCCGACTCTTTGCGACCCCGTGGACTGTAGCCCACCAGGCTCCTCTGTCCATGGGATTCTCCAGGCGAGAACACTGGAGTGGGTGGCCATTTCCTTCTCCAGGGGATCTTCCCGACCCCGGGGTTGAACCCAGGTCTAACCCTAACCCTAATTGTCTATACTCTAATATAAAAGAAAAAGTTAAAAAATAAGAAGAAAAAAAATGTTTTTAAAGTCTCTTTCCTTCATTGGCAAGGCAGCAAAGACCCCTGGCCTTGTCACAGGTCTCACCAGCCGAGGGCATCTGAGCTCCACGGGCGGTGAATTTTTAGCTATCTGTCCTCGGCCAGAGCTGTACAAGAACTCACCTCACCCAGGAGGCTTATGCATTCAGGAAATAAGACGAGCAGCCGCTTAATGTTTAGCTCCAGGTTCAAAATGGAAAAGAAAATAAAAGACTTTCTTCCAATAGTGAACCCTCAGGAAGAAAACTGCTTCCTGTGGTGGTTCTGTGCTCCCCCTTGCCAGATTCACCGGGGCTGGGGGGAGCCCCTTTCACACGCCCTTTGTCGCGGCCCCCAGGTTCAGTGTGAGCGCCCACGGGCGCTGGTGCCCAAACCGCCACCCAGGCTCGCTTGCACTAGTTTCTTTCTGCCTGTGGCAGAATGAAAACTAAATGAAATGTAGTGACAAGCTCCCGTTACAAGGGCAGAATTACTGCATCTTCTAGGACACGGCGGAGCGACTTCCCTTTCACTCTTCACTTTCACGCATTGGATAAGGAAATGGCAGCCCACTCCAGTACTCTTGCTTGGAAAATCCCATGGACGGAGGAGTCTGGTGGGGTCGCACAGAGTCGGACACGACTGAGGCGACTTAGCAGCAGCAGCAGCAGCAGATATGTATTTTCTATATTATATAATAAATTACTAATATCATATATGGGTTTCCCTGATGGCTCAGCAGTAAAAGAATCTGCCTGCAAAGCAGGAACCAATGGAGACACAGTTTTGATCCCTAGATCGGGAGGATCCCCCTGGAGGAGGGCACGGCACCCCACTCCAGTGTTCTTGCCTGGAGACTCCCATGGACTGAGGAGCCTGGCGGGCTACAGTCCACGGGGTCAGAAAGAGTCAGACAGGACTGAAGTGACTTAGAATATTACCTGTAATATTATGTATAATAATGAATCACCGTCAGCTGTTTTCTACAGCATATGTTCCCTTGCATCCTTAATTTCTCCTGGTACTTGCTTACCCTCTGTCTCTCTCTGTCTCTCTCTCTCTGAGATTAGCAGGGCAATCCATTAACACAGAAAAAAATACAAAATAAAAATCCATCTGCCTCTTCACCTTCCTTACTGAGCACAGAGGCCCTTGGAAGTTTGCAAAACAAATAAGGAAAAAGGGAACTATAACCCAGAGGAACTCAGAGTTTAGATTGAAAAGTCCAGGAAAATGGCAAACAAAATATACAAGATTTGGAGCTAAAATATATTTTCTGGCTTTTTATTTTGTCAAAGAATTTTTTAAAACCCAAACTATGTCATTCTCCCAAATCACCCCACCCTCGCCCTCTCCCACTTAAAATAAATTTATATTAAAAAACCCCTAAACTAAAAATAATCATATATTCTAACCATCATTTATGAAAGAAAAGATACCTTACCTGAAAGTGAATAAGGAGAACACAGTCTCCAGAAGTTAGAAGGGCACCCCCCGTGCTGGCTATATTTAGCTTTAGAAACAGCCACTCGCGATTTCTTTTCTGTGCCATCGTCCGTTAGGTCAGTTAAATTTCAGCCCAGATCAGGGCTCGCCATGGACCAGCATCTGGGACTCACTGTCTCTCTTCCCTGGTTCCTCGGGGCTCTGGCCAGATGCCATCCCTTCCGAGAGATGCCCTTCTTTCCCCAGTTCACGGAGGAAGTGTGAGTGAAACTGCTGGTCACAGTGGCGTCTGACTCTCGGCAACCCCACGGATGTCATGCCACCAGCCTCCTCTGTCGATGGAATTCCCCAGGCAAGATTACCCCGCCAGGCTCCTCTGTCACTGGGATTCTCCGGGCAGGAATGCTGGAGTGGGCTTCCATTTCCCTTCCTGGGGCATCTTCCCAACCCAGGGACTGAGTCCAGGCCCCCCGACTGCAGGCAGATTCTTTACTGCCAGAGCCTCCCAGGGGCTCCGCAGCTAAGTTCTCACCATTGTTTCATTTTCATCATTTTCACTTGAAATTGATGTTTAATGTACCTCCATCTCCAGATGGCTAACTCCTTGAGGTCAGGGATTCCTATAACTGAAGCATTTTTTATAAGATACTCCATTTTTCTGGCTTTTTATTTTATCAAAGAATTTTTTAAAACCCAAACTATGTCATTCTCCCAAATCACCCCACCCTCGCCCTCTCCCACTTAAAATAAATTTATATTAAAAAACCCCTAAACTAAAAATAATCATATATTCTAACCATCATTTATGAAAGAAAAGATACCTTACCTGAAAGTGAATAAGGAGAACACAGTCTCCAGAAGTTAGAAGGGCACCCCCCGTGCTGGCTATATTTAGCTTTAGAAACAGCCACTCGCGATTTCTTTTCTGTGCCATCGTCCGTTAGGTCAGTTAAATTTCAGCCCAGATCAGGGCTCGCCATGGACCAGCATCTGGGACTCACTGTCTCTCTTCCCTGGTTCCTCGGGGCTCTGGCCAGATGCCATCCCTTCCGAGAGATGCCCTTCTTTCCCCAGTTCACGGAGGAAGTGTGAGTGAAACTGCTGGTCACAGTGGCGTCTGACTCTCGGCAACCCCACGGATGTCATGCCACCAGCCTCCTCTGTCGATGGAATTCCCCAGGCAAGATTACCCCGCCAGGCTCCTCTGTCACTGGGATTCTCCGGGCAGGAATGCTGGAGTGGGCTTCCATTTCCCTTCCTGGGGCATCTTCCCAACCCAGGGACTGAGTCCAGGCCCCCCGACTGCAGGCAGATTCTTTACTGCCAGAGCCTCCCAGGGGCTCCGCAGCTAAGTTCTCACCATTGTTTCATTTTCATCATTTTCACTTGAAATTGATGTTTAATGTACCTCCATCTCCAGATGGCTAACTCCTTGAGGTCAGGGATTCCTATAACTGAAGCATTTTTTATAAGACACTCCATAAATCTCAAGTGGTCGCATGAACCTCATGTAAAATAAGATGGAATGATTCATACAAGAAGCACTATTTTCCTCCTAAAGACCAACAACTTCGTATTGTATTCAGAAACTTGGCTGTGTCTGACTGTTTGCAACCCGGTGAGGTATAATCCACCGGGCTCCTTGTCCATGGAATTTTCCAGACAAGAAGACTGGAGTGGGTTGCCATTTTCTACTCCAGGGGATCTTCCCGACCCAGGGATCAAACCCACGTCTCTTGTGTCTCCTGCATCGGCAGGTGGCCTCTTCAGCACTGCCCCACCTGGGAACGGGTGAGAGGCTTTAGAGGATAGCTCACTACACGTGCTGGCAATGAGGACCAGCACCCACGACGTGCATTTCTCAGCTTCTTTCCTGTTTCAGTTTCCAAATCATGACATCAACATGTACACCCATATATGGTGAGATGTATATGGTAGGATGCATAGACATCTAAACAGATACGCATGAAGCAGGAAACGGCAACCACTCCGGTACTCTTGCCTGGAGAATCCCACGGACGGAGGAGCCTGGTGGGGTACTCTTGCCTGGAGAATCCCATGGACCGAGGAGCCTGGCGGGCTACAGTCCATGGGATCACAGAGTCCAGCACGACTTGGTGACGAAACAACCCCCCCCAACATAGATATGCATGTATCATATATTTATTACAAGCCTCCCAGGTGGCACCAGTCGTGAAGAACCTGCTTGCCGGTGCAGGAGCTGTGAGAGATGCAGGTTCAGTCCCTGGATCAGGAAGATCCCCTGGGGAGGGCACGGCAACCCCCTCCAGTCGTCTTGCCTGGCGAATCCCCACGGACAGAGGAGCTTGGCAGGGCCTGTTTCTCTTGGAAATTCCTTGGGCAGAGAAGCCCGGTGGGCTACAGTTCAAAGGGTTGCAAAGAGTCAGACACACCTGAAGAAACTTCCATGCATGCATGCTTATATCAATTATATATATATAGAAAGAGAGATCAAAAAATATCTGGAATCGCTCTAGTTAAGACCACAGTCTGTGGCTCACAAATCGGGGGGAAACGTGTACTTCCTCCTAGTCTTGCTCTCAGCCAGCCACTGCTATTATTTTCCAGACTGTCTTGGTGAACCTGATCCCTGAGGCCAGTCCTCAGGGGCGCGTGGGTGCCACGCGCTAGTAGTTCTTGGGGTTAGAAAGCCTTTCGGAAGTGCTCTGCCTCAGTCTTCCGAAAGAGGGAACTGAGGCTCAGAGAGCAGAGGGAGCCAGGCACCTGACTCCCCGGAGGGAGCTCCTCCTCTCAGACTACTGGAAGTTCACTTGGCAACGTGTGCTTTTTAAAAGAAAGACTGTAGAGCTAATCTAGTTGATATCGCATCAAGAAAGGAAGGGAAGGCAGAACAAGCTGCCCAAACCAACCAAGTGAACTCTAGAGAAATCTGGTTTTCACCCCGAGTCGGAGCCTTGGGAGCCAGATCTGCACCCAGGGGAGACTCGAAGATGGAGCCGTCCTTGGCAGAGACTGCTTTTTGGGTGAGTAAGCCGCCCACTAGCCTTTTTTGTTCCCCTCCCATCTTCTAGATAAAAATGAGTGTTTAAAAACTGTGCTAAAATTTTCAAAAACACCTTAAAAAGATTCCATTACTTAAAGTGATTTGGATAATTGTGTTCAATGGTAGCCATTATTTAAAAATATAATTAGTTGCTGAACTCGGAGAAGGAGGGAAATTTCTGCAGGTGTTTCTCATTATTTGCTATGCATACAAAATATCTGCATAAATTACCATTATTATCCCAATGTATACTAAGAGACAATAAAGCATCAGCAAGCAAAGGAGAGCCGCTGTTGACCCACCGCCTGAGAGAGGGGCCTGGATCGCGGCGATCCGGGCTGGCCTTCAGAGCTCCTGCCGCACACGTGCGCCCGCATTCAGGGTTGAAAGAAACAGTTTTGCACCTGTAACAATATTACATATGGAACGGAACTCCATCAGACAGATAGTGAACGTGGAGGAGGGGCGGGGAGAAACAGCTCCCAACAGTGTGGAGAGGAGCGGGGTGTGCGCTAATTGTTTCAAAGGTTTGCACGTTTTACACACGCTGTAGGTGGGTGTTTGGGATATTTCTTTGGGTTGAAAACCCCCGTAGAACACACAAATGAGGTGTCTGGTTTTTTTTCTTCTTTTTTTCTCCTTTTGGGATATTTTTAGAGTTCAACAGCAATGTCATCCTCAGCACAGTCCAACAGAACATTCCGTGACGGAGGAAATGCTCCAGAACCAGAACCAGCAGCCACCAGCCACAGAGGGCTTCAGGGCACGGAGAATGCGCCTGGGGCGGCTGAGGGACTGGTCCGCCCGAATTTAAACCAGTTTAAATGCAAATAACCACACGAGGTGAGTGGTTGCTGAACTGTACCTACCAGGACAGCGCGATTATCTGAGTGAAGGTGCAGGTCCTGACCACCAGACCACCAGCGAGCTCCCTCACTACGCTCTTCCTTGCACCGACTGTCTACACACATGGGGCTAAACATCACCTCATTTAACACCCCCAGCAAGTTACGAGGTTGGCACTCTTATGCCTGAGGAACCCGCATTCCACAGAAATCGTCGCTTATCTTGAAGGCATCAGACTAACACGGGAGGGAGTCGGATGTAATTCAGAGTCTGTAACACGGGAGGGAGTTGGATGTAATTCAGAGTCTGGCTTCAGGTCTTTCCTTGCGGAACTCTGGAGAAAGGCAGAAGCACACCACTGAGTTCCTTCTGCTCGTTCACAACGAATCAGCTTCCGAGGGTCCAGAGCGTGAGGCCAGATGCTGATGGCTGATCTGAGGCCAGATGGGGCGGCCGATATAAGGACGCTCGTACTGACGGCGAATCCAGCGGTCCACCTGGTTCACAACGTCAAGAGGGAAGCCCAGAAAAGCTGAGCTCGAATGTGCTGGTCAGCGGTTGGCGGGCCTAGAACCAACGCCCTGAGATGCACTTTACTCTGAGCGCCCTGGACCCACGGCGCGTGGCAGACCCGCGTGAAACGGCGCCCGGCCTGCTCTCGGGCAGCCCCACGCAGCGACCGGCAGGCAGACCCGGGACGTGGAGGCGCCTGGTCTTTTGCTGACAAGGCATCGTACAAATGGAAAACAGGAACTGCAAAACGAAAGCAAATCACTCACCCGTTAACCCATAATCCCGCTTTTCATGTGTTAAGTGGTGTTTCACCAACACACCCTAACCCCTCGTGGTCCAAAAATTCACAAATGGCCTCATGCTTAAGGCTCATCCAAGAAGGGAGTCACGCTAAGAGGTTAGTCAAGGGAACGAGGAAGGCGGAACACTGGTTCAGCTTATTTCTGCCCCTCCACACTGTAGGGGGTCCTGCCAAACGCCAAGGTGGGGTCTCGCTGCCATGGCCTTTCAATAGTCTTAGAATTCACGCAGTCCTCTGAGGGTCTGACACACGTACACATCTTTTGGTTAAGGGGCCCAGAGAGGTCCAGAACATAAAACTCCTTTCTCCTGTGTATTAGGCATTTTGTATACTTAAAATAGCTGAAATTGCCTCCATTGCACTGTACAGACGTTAAGTAACTTTCCCCCAAATCCCACGGCGAGTGAGTTAGAAAGCCAGGCTTTGAATGCAGGGCTACTGAGTTCCTAAAACTGCCACTCTCCACTTCTGGGCCTGCTCCTCGTTGGCATACAGTGAGGTCTGTGACCCTGGCTTGAAATCAGGACTAGACTATGGCCTCACGTGTGATGCCCACTGAGTGAGCTACCAGGGGTGAGAGCTTCACAGGCGTGCGGCCGTAGCATCGCTGCCGCCCGGCTGCGTCCCCACAGGACTGGGAGCTCTTCGCGAGAAGGAGCTTGTTTATGTCGATGCAGCGCATGTGTTAAAAGCACAGGCCCGGGAGTCGGCAGCCGAGGCCCACCCTCTCCTCATCAGCTTCCTGCTCGAGTGGTGCCTGGAGGTTAATGCATGACAGTGACTGAGTGTCAACATGGAGAAGTTGGCACCACTGCAAGAAACGAGATGCAGGACCGGCCCTGAGGCCCCAGAGGAGCGAGGGGTGGGCCTCCATCAGCGCTTCCCTCTGTGTTTCTGTGGGACTGCAGAGGCGGCTCGGCGTGGATAGTGCAGAGCTGGCAGCGTGGGCCTCTCTCGTGGCCCAGTGGTAAAGAGCCTGCCTGCAGTGCAGGAGACACAGGGGGCATGGGATCGATCCCTGGGCCGGGAAGATGCCCTGCAGGAGAGCACGGCAACCCACTCCCGTGTCCTCGCCTGGAGAATCCCAATGGGTGGGGGGGCCTGGCGGGCTGCAGCCCATGGGGTCACAAAGAGGTGGACATGACTGAGCACCGTTCTCTTCACTTCATGACAAGCCCACTCCTGGCTGAGGCCTTTTCTGCCTCTGAAAATTGGCTACCCTGAGCAGTTTAAGATGTCAAAACGTCATAAGGTACGGAAAATAAAAAGACACGGTGAGTCCGTTTTACTTCCCTCATTCGTCAGATGAGGATAACGTAATTCTGCAGTCACAGCATCACACAGGCGCAGTAGCTCTGTGCTGCGCAGCATGGGACACGCAGGAAGCGCGGTGTCGAAATGAGCGAGGGTGTGAGGCACGACACCAGCTCTCACCGGTGCCTCCCAGGGTCAGAAGTGCCCCGAAACACAGGAGTGGGTGAACGAGTGCCCATGAGGAGTCTCCCTGATGTCAGGCAACCGAGGTTCTCCTTTCTTAGACACAGAAAGTGAACCGGCAGGTAAAACTGGCAGCGGAGAAGAAGCAGGAACCAGACCTGGGGAAGGAATGCGGCTCCCAGCGACGAGAGGCTTCACCGCTGCTTTCTAAGCCTGCTCCCTGCAGTCCATCTGTCTCTGTCTCAATATTTAAGGCAGGCATTTGTCTTTCAGCCTCCTTCTGGCAGTTCCGCAGCCCTCCCGTGAAATGTAATCTCCCCCATCCATAACCAGTGAAGTTTACTTGGACTTGGTGCCGCTACCCTCACTCCCAATTTAAAAAAGAAAATTTGCATCTTCAGACATCAGCAGCATGAGGCAACCTAAGAAATAAGTGTGCATTAGGCTTCTAAATAGACTTTTCCCTTGTTATCTGTATATAGCATCTGTCTAATGGAAAATGAAGCCACAACATCCATCTCTTTCGACTGCCATTAAAGTTCAGTGGAATCCAATGAACTCTCCTTGTTACAAGCGTAGGATCTGGTACCGTTCGCTGCTTCTAATGAACCTGGATCTTAGACGCTGAGGCATTTAGAGCTGGGGGACTGGATGGTATGCAGTCTATTCCCTGGATTTCCAGAGAAGAAAACAGAATCTAACGTCACATCTGCCATCTCTTGTCAACAATCCTGGAAAAAGGACTCATTTGTGTGTGTTTAGGTTACCCAGTAAAGTTTTCTTAAATCAGTATTTGGTCAATGAATGCAGACATTTATTAGCATGAATGCAAGAAACTTACTCAATGAACACTGAGGCTTGGAAATATCCATATAAGGTCCCTTTGATGCCTGGAAGAAATAATTCACATTAAAACATGGATAAGGAACTAACTCCCTTGTTCATAGTTAAAAATAGCTGTCTTCAAAACAGCATTGAATAGAGCCTTTGGCGGTCCATATCCACCAGCTTCTAGCCATGTGACTTTGTGTGAATTATTTAAAGACTCAGAGGGTCTGTTTTCATATCTGTAATGTGAAGACACTAAACCAGATGTTTGAAATTTTAGCACTTCCCAGTTTGATGAGAAAGTTTATACTCAAACTCTATGGTGCTAATTACCTACAGGTCACCATACCAACTATCAATATCGTTTCAGAACACGAGACGATACCAGACCCAGAAGAGAATTAAGTAGACCACGGGATAACCTCATAAATGTACTTTTTATATACACTTAAGATCTTGCTTAATCTTTTGAGGCTACTGAGAAGTCCAATTTAAGAGCAAGTTGAGTTAGAGGTCTTTATATAGCATTCATTCCCACACACTCAAAATAGGAAATGCTAGCTATTTAATTAGTCAGCCTCATAATTTAGTTTGTAAACTTAGAGACCATACCTGGGTTTTACATAATATTGATTACATGATCAGGGTTCATTAAAGGATAATAATTTAAAAATCACTTTTAAGTGTTAGGTTTTTCTAGCTAATTTCCTTTCCATATGAATGCTTCATATTTTAACATATCGTCCTTTTCTCCTACTTATTTATTTATTTTTGCTCTAGAAAACTGGGGAGAATTCATCTAGAATGATGGCAAAATTAATGGAAATGTAAATGAAAGTGTAATCTTATTGGGATTTCGTTTTTGATGACATAATAATAGGCTTATAGAGCACCTTTCGTCTATGGACCTCTAAGCACTTTACAACGTTAGTTAATTCGCACAACAATCCTGTGAGCTTGGCAATTATAATCAGCCCCATTATGTAAATCAGAGAAGGGTGAGGCCGGGGGCGGTGAGACTCCCCCGGCGATGGGAAGCCGGGGCAGATGCGCAGGCTCCCGTCCTTAGCGCTGCACACCCAAAATGCTCTTGGAAAGCCTTCCATTTTCAGTGACTGCAACAAAAAGTTCTCTTTCCAAAAGAAACAAAGTCGAAAGGAGAGTCTAATTCCGTCACCTCATCAGTGCTCCACACTGGATATGAAAGAGTCTGAAGACCGGGGCGGGGCAGAAGGGCGCGAGCCTTGCGGTGTGGAAGGAACTCACCGTCGTGAATCTTCCCACCAGAATAAGACTGTGAGACTCATTTCCTCCTCAGCAAGAGTCAAAGGAAAAAGTACTGACCCAAATGCTAACGTGAGCATTGCTAATAAAAGCAGGAATTCTTTACTGAATACTTCTTGGTTAGTGGGCCTCATTCTAAGGATTTTGGATGCTCTCTCTCTTAATCCTCGTAAGAAGTCCAGTGTGTTGGTTAGCCAACGCTGTGTAACAAAGTGCCTTAACACTCAGGGCCTTCAGAAGACACTTGCTAACCTATGTGTGGCTCAGCAACGGGCTGGCTGCAAAGGCCGCAGGCTGCTCCATAGGCCTCTCCTGCTTAGCTACCAGCCAGAGCCTGGGCATCTCACAGCAAGCGCATACTCGACCCATATCCCACGAGCTGTGCGGGTTACACCCGAGCACAAGGCCAGACTGTGGTGAGGCACACGGTGCCCAGCATGCTCGGTCCAGTCCAGCCCAGTCGCTCAGTCCAGTCCAGTTCAATCGCTCAGTCGTGTCCGACTCTTTGCGACCCCATGAACCTCAGCACGCCAGGCCTCCCTGTCCATCACCAACTCCCGGAGTCCACCCAGACCTGTGTCTATTGGGTCAGTGACGCCATCCAGCCATCTCACCCTCAATTATCCCCTTCTCCTCCCTCGATCTTCCCCCAGCATGAGGGAGTCCAATCGTATAGCTAACCCATCAACGTGATGGGAAATTTCTTCCTCCCATGAAAGTGGTAAAAAGTGTGACTAATTTGAGTAAAAAACCAACCCTAGCTTTGTGCTTATTCTTGTTCTCATTTTACATGTAAGAAAGCAGGTTGCAGGTAGGAAAAGCTTAGGAGTTTCACTTTATGTTCTTCTGACCGCTGCTCTCACGGCTGTCTCTCTTTAAGTAAAAAGTATCTCACAGGCTGATTTCTCGTCCCTCAGATCATCCACACGGAGCAACACAGAGCCACCTTCTCCTCCTCGCTGGAGACTGGTGACGGTTTAAATTATAGGGCCGTGGACTTCTCCATTCCTGTTATGGCTTAAGCAGGGGGTTAAATAGCCCTTTTAATTCTGTGCCTAGAGCTCCTCATCGGACCAGTAGCCCTGAACCCCCCTCATCCCTTCATCACTAGTGCATTTTAGCCATTAAACCATCCTGCTGCATTTCAAAGAACGAGGCAGACAGGGCACAGAAAGCACCCTGTAGCTTCAGGATCTATGATTAATCATTCCAGCAAACTAAACGCAGAGTTCCCTTAAGGTCTCAGACCTCCTCAAGATAAGCACTAAACATATCTGACTCATTCTGTAGAGGCAATGCAGATTACCAACAGTCCCAGGGTCGAGCATCTGAGAAGAGGCAAGAAGTTCAAATAAACCAGCCCAGGCCAGGCGTCACTGCTGGTGTGGCCGTCGCTCACACATACTGCCTCCTGCCAGTCCCGGCAGGGACACCAGGAGGTGTGAGATGGGCTGGTTTCAAATCCGTTACTCCTATTGGCGCCTCTTTCAGCTCAGTTTGCATTCTGCAAAATCATGAACACAAGAAAAGAGAAAGATTGGCAACTTTATTAGTGTGTGTCTGGCAGTTTAAAAGGAGCTAATAGTGTGTAGTATCTGTGAAAGTGGGAGATGGATAGAAGCTGCAACATTCCAATATTTGCTTTTCAAATTCCATTTTGCAGAGTGCAAGGATTCCCTGGCAGGGCTACAGGAGCAGCTGCAGGAGAAAAAAAGAGGCCGAGGTGCCGTGCCCTGGACTCGCCTCACTCTGTTGGAGCAGCTGCATTTTATCTGCTTTATCAATTGAACTCCATGTACAATTACATTTGAATAAAAGCATTCTGCTGCTTGGAAATGGTTAGAAACCACTGATTTTGATCATGGCTTCCTCTGCCGTAATATCCATTTTTTGCACCTAAGAACAGCGCTCGTCTTAAACATGCCCTTAACGGTTATTGATTGAATTTTGGCTCTTTATGTATCAGCAAAGAACGGGATTGTCTTGGCCATTTTAGCCTTTTTTTTCCCCCAAAACATGCCCCATTTTATTTTGATTGCTTTAATCTTTTGTTCTCTTTCCCTTATGTTCAGCCTCAAAATTGCTATTTTACTCCTTGCCTAGGGACAGGCATGTTTGATACCATTTCAAATAAATAACTGGAGACTGGAGAGGAAAACAATGCGATCTCTCAGGTGCAGGAATGGTTGTGTTTCACTTAATTTATGAGAAGCCTTCTGTACACACTCCCAGCAGCGTTTCCTCTGGAAGCCTGGTGACCGCCTCTCAGGCCTGGAGCACGCGGACCAGCACCCCCCACGGCCTTTCCCCAGTCACTCCTGCTTCCCGTCTCTGTTTCTAAGTGTCGTGTTCAGGCGAGCAGGGAGACCGCGGGCGCACAGGCTGTTCCCTGCGAGCCAGAGCGGCTTGGTATCTATTTATATGTGTACATGGCGGGATAGCTCGGACAGGCACTTCATTGAGAATGCCGCGCCTCCTCTTTCAATATGATATTCGAAGCCTCCTTTTTCTCGCAGCATTGAGTGCTCTCACATGAAAGCGTCCCTCATCTTCTGGGCCATCACAGTTCAGAGAAGGAGGAACCACATTTAATCTCCAAGGGCGCCAAGTAACGCCTTCTGTTCTCTATGGCACCAGCCTAGTGGCACATCTCTGACCCTAGATTTAGACACCTGTGGCTTTAGACTTCATGACAACTCCTTGCTGGCACCTTTTCAGTGGTCTTTATAGCTACAATCACGTTGGAATAAAATTCATGATTCTTCTTGGTCACATTTTGGGGTTGCTGGAGGAAACCACTTGGAATTATTAGAGAAAGCAAAGCAAAACTACAATGAGGTGCCACCTCACACTGCTCAGAATGACCCTCATTAACAAGTCTACCAGTAACAAACGCTGGAGAGGGGATGGAGAAAGGAGGATCTTCCTGCACTGAGGGTGGGCATGTACGTTCGCACAGCCACTGCAAAAATCATTATGGAGGTTCCTCAGAAAGCTAAAATAAGAATTACCATATGATTCAGCAAGCTTACTTCTGGGCAAGTGTCCAGAGAAAACTACAATTCAAGCATATCCAGGCACTCCTGTGTTTATAACAGCACTGTAGCCGAGATATGGAAACAGCTTAAAGCTTAAATGTTCATCAGCAGAGGAACAGACAAAGAAGATGCAGTGTCTATATATATACATTGTATACACGTGGAGTATACACATATATGTGTGTGCATACATATATATAATGGAATACTACTCAGCCATCAAAAAGGATGCCGCTTGCAGCGACATGGATGCGACTACAGATGATCATGCTAAGTGAAGCAGGCCAGACGGAGAAAGACAGACGCCACGTGATGTCAGCTGCACGCGGAACCCAAGCACGACACAAATTACCCCGTCTGTGCAGCAGAAACAGCATCGCATGGAGGGCAGGCTGGTGGATTCCGAGAGGGGAGGCCTCGGCGGAGGCATGCCTGGAAAGCTGGGGCCAGCAGACAGGAGCTTTTCCACACAGAATGGACAAGTGACAGAGCCCTACTGCAGGGTACAGGAAACCGTGTTTAATGGCCTATGGTGAACATAGTGGAAAAGGGTACTTACGAGAGAATGTCTATACGTGTGTGTGTGTAGCTGAATCACTTTGCTGTCCAGAAGAAATTAAAGCAACATTATAAATCAGCTATATGCCCATTTAAAAATTAACTAAAGAAAGTAAAGAAAAATAAAGCAAATTGGAATACTCGTGAACTTTTACTAGAGTTCAAAACCATGGGACTGCACTGACCTCTATTAAACAAAGCAGATTAACTTTCCACGTGACACAGAAACGAGCCTTATGGAGATTCTACCGATGTTCTACGTTCATCCTCCAGCACCACATGGGTTTATGAGAAAGTCCAGATTCTGCAAGACATTGGTTGCCTAGCAGGCTGTGACAGACCCTGACCGTGTGTCACTCACGTCTGCACCTAAGTGTGTGCTTTGCACACCTTGGGCCAACTTCCAACTGCTAACTCCTGGACATCTTTGCCTAAAGGCTTTCTCTGGTGATCCAAAGAATGTTCCAAAAGCACAAAGTCCAAGAATCAGTGCCCTTTGGGGCGCAGCCCCAACCTGTGACTGATGGAAGTTTGGGCCACAGATATTGCCCTTCTGATCTGACAGCTCCGAGGGGCGTCTGCTTTCTCTGGCTTTCGGAGCCCACCCCTGCCACGTGGCTCAGCTGCAGCTGCCTTGATAACATCGTTTTCTGTTTTCTTCCCTTCTCTGGCCGGCTGCCCCAGTTTCCTGTTGCATCTTCAAGAATCATCTCTCAAATAAACTGCTTGCACTCAGACCCTGTTTCAGAGTTTACTTGCAGAGTAACCCAAACAACACACCACTGTAAGCCTCAAATTAATCACTAGTAAAGGACGGGAGAGGAACTCCCTCGTAGCTTTGAAAGGATTAAATTTTAAAATGGCTGTATAATTATTGGGCTTCCCTGGCACTCAGCTGGTAAAGAGTCTGCCTACAGTGCAGGAAACCCTGGTCTGATTTCCGAGTGGGGAAGATCCCCTGGAGAAGGGAAAGGCTACCTGCTCCAGTGTTCTTGGGCTTCCCTGGCGGCTCAGTCAGCAAAGAATCCACTTGCAATGAGGGAGACCTGGCTTCGATCCCTGGGTTGGGAAGATTCCCTGGAGGAGGGCATGGCAGTCCACTGCAGCACTCTTGCCTGTAGAATCCCATGGACAGAGGAACCTGGCGGGGCACAGTCCACGAGGTCGCAGAGAGTCGGACACGACTGAGCGACTGAGCACAGCACACACACACACTTACCACCGCTCTGCTGCAGAGAAGGCGTTCAGCATTCGCCAGTCACCCAGAGAATCCCCCTCCTAATCCCCACACCTTGACTACCTGACTTCCTACCACTTTGTCCCCCGCTCATTTCAATCAGGACACTGTGGTTTTCTTACTCTTCTCCCAACATAACAAGCATACTCCCCACTCAAGGTCTTTGTACCTGAATGTCTTCTTTACAGGCACAGCTTTCTCCATCCCTTCTTTCAAACCTTGTTTAAATGAGATCTGACCAGTGAAAGATTCCTAAGGCCATCACATATAAAGTAGCATTTCCCATAAGGTCCCAGGTTCCCGTTTAGCCCACTGTGTTCGTCACTCTCCCCTAGAACAGAAGGTCCACATTGGCAAAAGCCATGTCTGGTGTGTCTTCCGGTAAATCCTCAGCACATGTGTTAGGGCTGAGCAAAGAGTAAGCACAAAAATGATATTTGTTGAACAATTCATGAAGGAGCAAACATTCAGTTCAGTCGTGCCTGACTCCTTGCGACTCCATGGACTGCAGCACCCCAGCACCCCTGCCCATCACCAGCTCCCGGACCTTGCTTAAACTCATGTCCATTGAGTCGGTGATGCCATCCAACCATCTCATCCTCTGTCATCCCCTTCTCCTGCCCTCAATCTTTCCCAGCAACAGGGTCTTTTCAAATGACTCAGCTCTTCTCATGAGGTGGCCAAAGTATTGGACTTCCAGCTTCAACATCAGTCCTTCCCATGAATACCCAGGGCTGATCTCCTTCAGAATGGACTGGTTGGCTCTCCTTGCAGTCCAAGGGACTCTCAAGAGTTTTCTCCAACACCACAGTTCAAAAGCAGCAATTCTTCAGTGCTCAGCTTTCTTCACAGTCCAATCGTCACATCCATACATGACCACAGGGAAAACCATAGCCCTGATTAGACAGACCTTTGTTGGCAAAGTAATGTCTCTGCTTTTGAATATGCTTTCTAGATTGGTCATAACTTTTCCTCCAAGGAGCACGCGTCTTTTAATTTCATGGCTGCAGTCACCATCTGCAGTGATTTTGGAGCCCCCTAGAATAAAGTCTGTTTCTGTTTCCATTGTTTCCCCATCTATCTGCCATGAAGTGATGGGACCAGATGCCATGATCCTAGTTTTTTGAATGTTGAGTTTTAGGTCAGCTTTTTCAGTCTCCTCTTTCACTTTCATCAAAGGACTCTTTAGCTCCTCTTCACTTTCTGCCATAAGGGTGGTGTCATCTGCATATCTGAGGTTATTGATAGTTCTCCCGACAATCTTGATTCCAGTTTGTGCTTCATCCAGCCTGGCATTTTGCCTGATGTTCTCTGCATATAAGTTAAACAAGCAGGGTGACAATATACAGCCTTGATGCACTCCTTTCCCAATTTGGAACCAGTCCATTGTTCCATGTCTGGTTGTAACTGTCGCTTCTTAACCTGCGTACAGATTTCTCAGGAGGCAGGTCAGGTGGTCTGGTACTCCCATCTCTTAAAGAATTTTCCACAGTTTGATGTGATCCACACAGTCAACGGCTTTTGCATCACCAATAAAGCAGAAGTAGATGACACAATCCTAAATGGAAAAGGTATTTTAAAAGTATTCTTATGTTGAGATATATTGATAAGGAGAACCTTACCTGATTAAGCCAGTAGTATTCTGAAGCTGGCTTGTATAAACTCCTAAGAGCCAGTTAATAGTCAGTCATTTTCCCAAGATCACAGCACAAACAAAAGTGTATTTTCCACAGTTTGATGTGATCCACACAGTCAACGGCTTTTGCATCACCAATAAAGCAGAAGTAGATGACACAATCCTAAATGGAAAAGGTATTTTAAAAGTATTCTTATGTTGAGATATATTGATAAGGAGAACCTTACCTGATTAAGCCAGTAGTATTCTGAAGCTGGCTTGTATAAACTCCTAAGAGCCAGTTAATAGTCAGTCATTTTCCCAAGATCACAGCACAAACAAAAGTGCCTTCTGATCGACCAGAACCGAGCTTTAGGCTGAGGATCAATGTTAACGCTGGTGAATACTGACATCACCCTTTATATATGTGCCATGGACTGAATGCTTATATCCCCCGAAATTCATATGGTGAAAACTGGTGCCCAGAGTGATGGTGTCTCAATGAGCCTTTGGGAGGCAACTAAGTCAGGTGAGTGGAGCCCCCGTGGATGGGGCCAGTGGCCTTACAGAAGGGACTCCTGAGAGCTCCCTCACCTCTGCACCATATGATGATCCAGCAAGCAGGTGGCCGCTGTGAGCCAGGAAGCGGGCCCTCGGCAGACCTGAACACAATGGCCCACGCATCTGGGACTTCCCAGCCTCCAGAAGCATGAGCAGTGCATTTCTGTTGTTTACAAGCTGCCCAGCCATGGAGATTTGGTGCAGCAGCCTGCAGAGATGTGAGTGTGTGAGGCGGAGAGAGGAATCATCCTCAAGGCAGGTGTGGCGATGCTCTCTTCTGTGCCAACTGCCCCACACACTTTACTACAGCTCATGTGACGCGTGAGCAGTGATCGCTGTAGGACAAGGCTCTGCTCCTCTTCACAGTCCTCGAGACTCACAAAATCTGTTCCTGCCTTAAAGGTTTGAGTAACACAATGGCAGCACTCGAGGGTATAAAGACTGAGATGAGAAGCCAGGACTTACATAACCAGCCCCATCACGTCTCCTCTCATAGCGACCCACAGCATGAAGTCGAGTCAGCCTCGCCTTGAATTTGCATTAATTTCTGTGGAAATGGCGAAAATAAATCGATAGGCTCAGTTCAAATAAACTTTGCTAAGTGGGGAGGATTTTCAAGATATGAATCTAGTCAGCTCTTAAATATAAGCTGACTTCTGGAGCCACCAGAATATTTCATCAAGAATGAATGGAGTTTCCAGTTTTGATCTTGCATGACATCAGTACAAGAGCTGCTAGGAGTCTGTATGAGATTTTCCTGCTCAGAAGAGATTCTGAAAGAAAGCAGGAGAGATTATGCTGCAAAACAGGTAAGCCTAAAACTTGCAGAGACGGAAGCTAGTACACGTTGATTTTCCCTCTGAATCTCAGGCCTGTAAGGAAGACGTGGCTTTTTTGGCTGGTCTCTCCACAGGCACTTTTACCCACTTTCCACTGGCCAGAACGCGGCCACATGGCCCTGTTCTAATCAATTTCAAAGGAAGGCAGGAAGGCAGTTTTCCTGTGTATCACAGAAGAAGGCATTATTCAGACGAGCATCTAGTCAGCCTCCACCACAATACGGCTTAAAAACTATCAGAGGTTTTTTTTCTACCTCTACCTTAATCTTATGGTACATCTCATCATTGACCCAAATTACCAACAGCAGCTCACTTTTCCTGTGAGTGGACCTGCCTGTTTGCTGCCCAACAAACAGCCTTCCCACTTCTGGTTGGGGGACTTGCTCCCCTGCCCTAGAGACTGGGCTTCCCTGTGGCTCAGATGGTAAAGCGTCTGCTTACAACGTGGGAGACCCGAGTTCAGCCCCTGGGTCGGGAAGATCCCCTGGAGAAGGAAATGGCAACTCATTCCAGTATTCTTGCCTGGAGAATCCCCTGGACAGAGGAGCCTGGTAAGTTACAGTCCATGGGGTCACAAAGAGTTGGACACGACTGAGTGACTTCACTTTCTTTTTCTTTCTTTCTTTCCTAGAGATTAACTCTCCTAAACTCCCTTTACTAAACTCATGAGTCTGAAAGAGGAATCTGGTCTGAGCTGCTGAATTCTGCCTTTTTCCTCTACTGATGTGGCCTGTGACCACCATCTCAGGCCAGTGAGAGGAGACACGGCAAAATCCAGGCAGCGGTCGGCGAAAGGACAGGAAGAACGTGGTTCTCGAGGACCAGGGAGACCCTGAGCCAACTCCAGAATGTGCTGCACTGGAGCTCTTCTTATATGGGTGGCCTATTTTTTCCTAAAAAACACTTTTCCACTTACTTTTTATACAGTTTAGGGTGTTCATGGTTCAATTCAACAGGTATTTACTGAGGGACTAGCCGGCAGAAGACACAGTGTCAGCCACAGAGAGGCATGTCCCAGCACTCCAGGTCTGTTCCTCTACCCAGGTGATGCCAGACACTTATTTCTAAAAGATAAACACAAGCTCTCTCATGCTGAAACTTGCCTGAATATTTTGCCTGGAACCTTTCTATCGGTCAATTTGAGCTGTGCTAACAGAATACCATAAATTGAGTAGGTTATAAACAATAGAAATGTATTTTTCACAGTTCCTGAGGCTGGGAAGTCCAAGACTGAGGTGCCAATGGACTCTGGGAACTGATAAGAGGCCTCTTCCCAGTTGCAGATGGCTGTGTTTTCATTGTATCTTCACGTGGCAGAGAAAGAGAAGAGAGCTCTCTGGGATTCCTTTACAAGGCCACTAATTTTGTTCACAAGAACCCCACTCTCATAACCTAATCACCTCCTGAAGGTGCTCCCACCCCTTAATTTACACTGGGGGTTAGGATTTCAACAGATGAATTTGGGGGAGAAGTGTAAACCTTTCGCTCATCATACCTCAATCCCTGGAGGATGTGTAGCTTTAGAACTGCTAGAGTTTGTTGTGCTTCTTAGACCAAGGAGAAGAGGAGAGAGGACCAGGCCCTCGGCTACACTGACGTCTTGGCTGTGAGGGGATGGTCTCTTCTGTGGATTTATTCCATCTGTGTTGTCTGCAACGGTTGGGCCATTCGTTGCACATAACAGAGTTGAATACTGGTATCTTAGAGAATAAGGTGAACAGCTCATTCTGCTTTTTGCTCAAGAGCTCTCCAGTTTTAGTCCAGAAAGTCCTACATCCAGGATATAGGCAAGTCAGGATGGTAGGCCACCTTCCTTAGAGAATGAAGGCAAGAGAGGTAGTAATTAGATGATGAAAACTGATCTAAATGGATTCTGGAGCAGGTCTTCAACCAGAAGGTAACAGATACTGAGAGAATTACAGCACTTTCCCAGGCATCCTGAGTGATGCAGGGCAAACTGTCAGCTTCCCCCTGGAACAGGGGAGTCAAATGTCCCATCTGAATGGCAGGGAAAGGGTGCCTGCAGCAGACCAGGCAGTGGAGATCCTGACAGGGTCACCTGCAGTCACTGCAAGTGTCGCTAAGAAACCCAGGGCTCCCCGAGAGCGTGTAACACCAAAGCCCGTCTCGATGTGTCCCCAGAGGCCCCGGTGAAGACGTGAGCCCCAGTCATGTGGGACCTGAGGTCTTCTGAGTTGATTCATTCCCACACATCACTGACATAAAAGTGTGATTGCTAATGTAATTTTCCCCTGGAGAAGGAAATGGCAATCCACTCCAGTATTCTTGCCTGGCGAATCCCATGGACGGAGAAGCCTAGTAGGTTACAGTTCATGAGGCTGCAAAGAGTCGGACACGACTGAGTGACTTCACCTTCAATGTAATTTTCAGTGACTCTAAAAAGAACTTGGAAACTAGTGTTACAATCGTTCAGTTCAGTTCAGTCGCTTAGTCGCGTCCGACTCTGCGACCCCATGAACTGCAGCACGCCAAGCCTCCCTGTGATTCTGATTTTAGCTACTTCAAGCAATCTTTTACAGGCCTTTCCTCCTCCTATGAAACTAGTCTATCCTCAAAACATGCCAGGCTTGAATGTCTCTGTTTATTTTCTACACTGGGGGTAAATTTTCCCCGTTAAGTCAATTCTGCATAAGGTGTTGTCTGTTTGGAGAGCTGATTCCCCTTGGTACAGTTATCCAGCGTAAAGTCCTGGTGACGACTCTGATCACTTCAGATGCAGGGTAATGACATGCAGTTTTGACCCCATGACTCTCAAGGTCTTTCCTGAGTAGAGCCAGTTTCCAGAATAAACAGGATCAAGGTTACTTATAGCCACATGCAGAATGTTCCCTAAAGCCTCACTGAACTCTGTGACTTGACAATTTGTTGTCCATTCAGGAAAATGCACCATGTGGCTTTTTCCCTGCTAGAGATTAAGCCGTTCTCCAACTTGTCAATCAAGTTCACTGTTACTGGCCTCATACCCCCTGTAATGGACTGTGAACACGGTCCTGCTGTTTCGGCTTAGAAATGGCATAATTGCTGCTTATGAGGTCAAAAGGCCACTAAGAGAGCTTCTCTATGTGAGCGGAGTGCCCCAGAGGCATTTTTGAAATTTAGTTTAAGAATCAGGTGGTTGAAAATACAGATTGCAGTGAAGATTCTCTAAGGCACTTACTCTTCGGCAAAACTTTCATGTGTTCTGAACTGAATAAATCTAACCCGGATTTTAAACATTGCATTTTAAAAATAATAATGAATTGCCAAGCCTAGAATGAGAAATAAAACTGAATACACAGACAAAAAGCCGGTGTGCTTCAGGTGCCTTTCAGGCTCCCGCAATGACAGGGGATCAACAGATGCAGACTCGTGGCCCACGGGCAGAAAGCCTGAGCCCGTCCCAGCCCCCGGCTCTAAGTGTTGGTGATTCTTGGACACCATCACTGGCATCTCACACTTTCACTTCAGCCTTTCTTCTCATCAAGCAGTGACATTCAGAAAAGTATTTCAAAAGAAAATGAACCAAAATAAAGATTTCCGCCACTGGACCAGCTAAATGGAACTCATGCCTCAGATTTAAGAGGATCTTTCCCTGTAACAGTCTTCAAAGACCCTTAAGCAGCGGCAGAGAGGACTGGAAACTCTGAAGCAGTCGCTCTGCGGCCTCAGGGTCCGAGTTTGACTCCAGCTCCACCTCCCACCGCGTGTGATCTCAAGCAGGAGGCCAGGCCCTTCAGAGCAGCATGTGAGCACTCAGTCTGCGGCCGTGCTCCCAAGGGCTGGCTTCCGTCCTACTGCGGTTTACGTGTGTGTCTCTTCTTTCCGACAAACTGTGACTGCTTGAGGTAGAAAGGCAGAACCTCGCTTCCCCTGAAAGGAAAGCCCTCTGCACCAGGACTCAAGAATCGCTCAATAAATATCTGATCTAGAACTAAAAATTAGGTAGTGGTTTAATGTTTGTGCTTCTGATCTTCATTGTCCTATATCACTTGGGAAACAAAAATAAAATTTCCTCAATGAAAATCTTCTCTTTCTTGGGGTTCAGAATCTTTTCTGAGGCAGAACAGGGTGGTGGTAAGAACTGCTATGCTTGAACCTCCTCCCTGTTACTTATCAGCTGCATGATGTA
>SJYC01020044.1:0-19323 GCA_006408675.1 Madoqua kirkii | reverse complement strand
ATATGTTGACAATTATTTTACACATATAAGTAGTTACAGTGTAACTATATAACTACTATATATTTATTTTATATAACTAATATATGTACTTATATAGTAGATACTATATAAGTAACTCTTGTATAACCTCCGATAACCTGTTATTCACACTGTCTTGTGTAATTCTCATGAAAACCTGAGGAGTATTTGCACCATAGAGATGAGCAAAGTGGGGTGCTCTCAGACACAAGATGGAGAGGGCTAGAGGTGGCACTGGAAACTCCCTCTTCTAGATCCAGAACGTATTCCTGTTCTACTACACAGCGTGGCTGTTCAAAGCAGTTAGATGCTCTTTGGAAAGAACACTGGGATATGAATTTCTGTGCTTTGGCTGAATAAAAAGGATATGAGTGACTAAGTGAAAAACAGCTGTATTTGCTGATTTCATGATCTTTCTCTTTCTTGCAACTCTTTGGTGACCTATTATTTTCTTTTTTTCAAATTGAAGTATAGTTTAAGTCACCTTTGGACCAGCACACACAGGTAATAAAGGAAGGGTGTATCCCTGCTTGTTCATATGCAGCGCCCTGCCCTTGACCTCCTGTCAGGAACTTTAATCACGACTTCAGGCCAAAATGAAGGAGAAATCTATTAGTTTTTTCATTTTGCAACGTAGTTAGAGTTTACATGCAGTTAATACTATAAAACTTTACTTTTGCCTGTGAACAGCTTACTTTTAGCACAAGTATTTGATAACAGTAGAATATAAATAATTTATATTTGTGACTCGTCAGAAGTAGCAATGTCAGTATTAAACACTTAAAATTTTGTGTTCGTGAGGCAGACTATAAAAGATTTACAGGAACTTGGAGATTAAGACGAGGGAAAGAGTGAATAATATTCTTGAGAAAGGACAACAAAAACCACCTCACTTCCCCTAATATGTTCCCAGAGAGATTATAGAATTTTCAGGACAATTCTGAGTTGAATAGGGTTAGGAAGTATGGAACAATTCCTAGATCTCTCCTGTTCATGCTCTTCCCCATAAAGAATAATGTATGACACGCACACACACAGTTATTAGGACTTTGGATATTAACTGATGATTTCATTATGGTTCTGTATTAGATATCCAAAAATGGGTTCTACTAAGTAACCTTAACTTAATGTGGATACTCTTGAACCTCGGAGAATGTATTTTTAAATCACCTCTCAAATAACTTCTACAAAAGCAGCCATGACCACCAACAAAAGCATTTTCATTGACTTGTTTACAGAAGATAACAGTTTTAAAAGTACATTTAATACAAATTTATACCAATAAATGTCTTTTGGTATCTGGAAAGCTGACCTAATGATATGAACAGAAAAGCAGATTAGATTCCTGAAATAAATTTCTGGTTCCATCACCAACTCTTTGTGCATGCTTAAGCAAGTTATTTAATCTCCTAGTATCTTAGTTTCTCCTCCTATAAAATGGGGATAATAATATTTGCTATTAGATAATGTCAGCAAAGCACTTGAAGAACTCAGATGAAAGGCGCCAGAAGTATTTTGTTATCTGAGGCATGACCTCATACTGTCTGAAGAAATGAACTTCACCAGATTGCTGATTAGCTCAGCACCTTACTTCTGAACTTTTCCTGTTCAATTGCTTTTCAGCTTCATTCATTTCTATTTATACTCTTTATGCATTTCAACTTCATTGTGCTGTTTGTGTTGTTTTGAGGAGAGTTGATGTTTTGAGGAGAGTTGATGCTTTGAGGAAACCATGGTTTAAAGTGTTTTATGTTTGGTGTGTTAACTTATGTAAACTCATATGCTTACATTTAAGATCTGAAACAAATCAAAAAGTACTTGAACAATTTTCTACGTAGAGGAGACACCTATAGCTATGAGAGTTATACGAGCTTTGTTTATCTCTTATTTGCATTTTATTTCATAATAAAAGGCAATTTTTAGCACAGATATGTAGTCCTTCCTGTACACTCTGTGAACGATTTAAGGCAGATGTTGAGATGGCTGTAAATTTTGATGTGTGTGTACCTTTTCTAGAGAAACAAGATAACATGCTGTAAGGGCAAAAGATTAGCCACTTAGAACTAAATCTGAGCTAAACCTATAGTCCAACCAGCTAACACACATCGATCTCAGGAAAAATGGCAAGAGTAAAGGGGCTCTTTCAGGAATAACCCACATGACTCAAAGAGCAGACTTGCTGATCAGTATCAATAAAAACTTAGAGGGGACAACAGAGATAGGAAGTTGGCTGAATTTCCTGAACATGAAAGTATTTCATTCCCTCTGAGTTTGTCAATCTGCTTATTCAAGGCTAATAAAAATGTTTCAGAGAAGCAAAACTTTGGTCTTTGGATTCCACCAGTTAACAGAAAATCTAATCCTTTGGGACTGTTTCCAAAGGGAAAGATTTTACTGGAATTTGCCCAGTAAATTTGAGGTGTTGTATTTCAAGCAGCAAGTATGACACCACTCAAACCCAGCTTGAATCATCTGTTGCACAATGGATGGATTATGCACTACAAGAGGTAAAGACTCTTTCAGAGATGACATCAAGCAAAATACTTTGGACTTTACAGTATTTTCAGAAGTCATAATCTTTGCCAAATTTATAGAATGAGCATTGGCGGAGATTTAGTTCGACTTCCTTGTAGTTCAGGCTTTCCAGGTGGCTCACTGGGTAAAGAATGTATCTGCAGTGCAGGAGACACAGTAGACGCAGGCTCCACCCCTGGGTTAAGAGGATCCCGTGGAGGAGGGCCCAGGAACCCACCACAGCATTCTTCCCTAGAGAATCCCATGGATGGGAGAACTTGGCAGACTGCAGTCCATAGTGCCACAAAGAGTCAAATGCAACTGAACACACACACATGTACATCTAGTTCAACCTGCATTAAGATTTTGGAAATCAGAACCACAGTAGGCCTTAGTTATTAGAAAAGTATTCTCCCTAATTGAGTTTCAAAAGATTTTTTTAAACCAGGTTTTATGTCTATCCTGTTGCTGTTGCTATGTCGCTTCAGTTGTGTCAGATTCTCTGCAACCCCATTGTCCGCAGCCCACCAGTCTCCCCTGTCCCTGAGATTCTCCAGGCAAGAACACTGGAGCGGGTTGCCATTTCCTTTTCCAATGCATCAAAGTGAAACGTGAAAGTGAAGTTGCTCAACTGTGTCCGACTCTTAGTGACCCCATGGACTGCAGCCTACCAGGCTCCTCTGTCCATGGGATTTTCCAGGCAAGAGTACTGGAGTGGGTTGCGGTTCCCTTTTCCATTTGTGTTTATAGAGAGGTACAAATTTCATCAGACTGTGAAGTAATCTTACAGGTCATGCATTATATTTTTTCTAACATATTCATTATATGTTATGGTTTGTAAGACATAGTTTAGTATCATTTTCACTTCTTAAGAAGTAGGTATTATGATGGGATAGAAAGTAGCACGATGGTTAAAAATGTAGACTCGAGTCAGATGATCTGCATTCAGATTTTATCTCTACCAGTTACTAACAATATAGCTTTGTATCTTTGTTTTCTCATCTATAACAGTGAGATAGTAGCACTTTTTACTTCAAATGATTATGAAAATTAAATGAGATACTATAGAGTGGGCCAAAAATTCCTTCAGTTTTAAAGTGAAAATAAAAGATATATTTTTCATTTCATCAAGAACTATATAGAACAATGTATTGACCATTTTGTTCTACTACCTTCTGCCATTTTTCAGGAACTTCACAATTTCATTTCCAGATGCCTTTTACAGTTTTCCAGGGAACTGAAATTTTTCCATCAAGAGAATTTTGTAAAGAAAAAAAAAGGGAAATCCAACGGTGTGATGTCTGGTGAACACGTGGATGAATCAGAATTTCCCAGCCAAGCTGTAACCATTTTTGCCTGGTTGTCAAAAGAAACCTGTCTCTTATACACATCTGGATTAAGGAAGTACATAATAAAAGATATATTTTTCATTTCATCAAGAACTATATAGAACAATGTATTGACCATTTTGTTCTACTACCTTCTGCCATTTTTCAGGAACTTCACAATTTCATTTCCAGATGCCTTTTACAGTTTTCCAGGGAACTGAAATTTTTCCATCAAGAGAATTTTGTAAAGAAAAAAAAAGGGAAATCCAACGGTGTGATGTCTGGTGAACACGTGGATGAATCAGAATTTCCCAGCCAAGCTGTAACCATTTTTGCCTGGTTGTCAAAAGAAACATGCAGTCTTATGTTATCCTGATCAAAGATTATGTGCTTTCTGTTGACTAAGTCCAGCTGATTTTCATGGACTGCTGCTTTCAGTTGGCCTAATTTAGAGCAGCACTATTGGAATTAATTGTTCAGTTTTCTGGAAGGAGCTCATGGTAGAGGACTCCCTTCCAATCCTACCACATACACATCACCACCTTCTTTGGATGAAGGCTGGCCTTTGGTGTGGTTGTTGGTAGTTCATTTTTGCTTGCCCCATGACTTCTTCCATTCCACCTTATTGTACAATAGCCCCTTTTCTTCGACTGTAACAATTTGTTTTTAAAAACTGAATGTTTTTGTTATGTTTAAGTAGAGAATATGGTCAAGAAGGTTGTTTTTTCTGCTTATGTGGAACTCAAACATCAAAGTGATTAACATAACCAAGACTTTCAAAATTTGGATATTTTGAATATGTCAACTTCCACCTTAGTGGTATAATATTGATTGTTCTCAATGTCTTGATTTGATTGCTATCAACTTCAACTGGTCTTCCTGACCATGCAGCATTTTCTGGCATAAAAACTGTGCAAACCACTTTTAACATGTTTGATATGGAACAGCACCTTCTCCAAACACTGCACAAATTCTTTTTTTTTTTTTTTTTGCATTTCAGGTGTGTTTTTACCTTTCTTGAAATAATAAAACATAATATGCTGAAAATGTCAATTTTTCCTTCTATCTTCAATATTAAAATGGCTACATAAAAAATCACCAACTTAGATTTTTTTTAATGACAATTGTTACAATGCAATCTAACAAAATTCCTTTGAATGAAGTTAAAAATAACTGTTAATAAAGTCAGCTTATGGAAAAACTTGAATGAAGTTTTTTGCCAACCCAGTATATTTACAGTGTCAATCATGGTGTATGCTGCTGCTAAGTCATGTCAGTCATGTCCGACTCTGTGCGACCCCATGGACTGTAGCCTACCAGGGTCCTCCGTCCATGGGATTTCCCAGGCAAGAGTACTGGAGTGGGTTGCCATTGCCTTCTCCAATCATGGTGTATAGCACATGCTTAATGCTCAGTAAACATTAGCTATTATTTGCTCCATTTATGGACTACACTAAGCTTAGAGCATGACACAGGAGGGGGTGTCTCTGAGAAGCAGACTATGAAACAAAATTTAGTATGCTGCATGTTTACCAGGGAATGTGCTGGGTATGAATGAACACCTGTGGAAGGTTGGGGAAGGAAGCAGGATATCATACTACTATACAGTGCTATGGCCTCAGCCAAGCTCATGGGGGAGCTCTGGATGCAAATGACCAGTCCAAACTCTATTGTCTTGGGCTGAGAAAGCTGAGTCTATATATATTCTGTCAATCAGCTGTGGGATGTGTTCCCCCTCCCTCTCCCCTGGCATAACCTTGGGTAAAGTGACTCTGCAGCTGAAGCAATCCATGAAGTGGTGGACTGTGAAGTTGTCCATTGGCCACACTCCCAATATTTGGCACAAAATTTTTTTCCTTGTAAGAGGGTCTAGGTGGCACATCTCCGTATTTAACACAGAGTGGTCTGTGCACCACTTGGAAAATAATCTCAACAAACTACATTGCTTGAGTAAAAGTAAGGTCTTTAAGGATTCAAGGACAGCGAAGCTGAGTAAACCATGGAAATATGGAAGAGCTATCAATAATACATGTGAGATGGAAAGCTTTCTCCTTCTTCATAATCTCCCAGATTTGGGGGGAGGGTAAATTCTGGTAACTGGAAGCCCTTTGTTTAATGAACATTGTAATGCATTGGGGTTTGTGATGGAGCTGTAAGCTGGAAAGAAGCCCATGTACTGCCATATCTTTCTCCAGGGATCTTCCCAACCCAGGGATCGAACCCGGGTCTTTAGCATTGCAGGCAGATGCTTTAACTTCTGAGCCACCAGGGAAGCCCAAGGATCACATAGGAGGTAGCAATAGAAGCCAGCCACAGTGGATGCCACACAGAGGGGAAGAGGAGAATCCTTGGTAAGAATTTAGGTGAATAAAGTGGCTAATGTGGTACCCTTTGATGTGCTCAGCACTTTCTAAGTGCTTTCTATGTGTAACTGACTTAATCCTCACAATACCATTAAGGAAGTAGCTATATTACTTCTCCCTTTTTAAAGATGAGGAAACTGAGGCACAGAGAAGTAATTTGCATGTTCCTCACTGAAAAAATCATGGAACTGGCATTGTAGGGTCTGTGCTCTTAATCATCCTTTTCCAAGAGTTTCTGTGAAATTACCAATTTTTTTTGTCTGTCACACCACATGTCTTGCTGGATCTTAGCTCCCCAACCAGAAATCAAACCTGGGCCACCTCCCCGTCAGCCTACAGTGAAAGCGTAGTCGCTGGACTGACAAGGAATTCCCAAATGACCAATGCTATTAAAGCAAATGGACTCTTCCTTAGGAATTTCAAGAAGTGCTGTCTGATATAAAAGGCTGAGGGCAGGCAAAAACAAAGGCTCTGTGGTATGCAGGCACAGCTAACAACTTGGCTGTGTGTAGCTATTTCAAAAATGATGAACTGTGAGTCAACACTTCAGGTTTCCAGTTAAAAAAGTATGATGTCAATGTGAGTCAACAGGTAAGACTGTGTGATTGTCTCACTCTACTCAGAATTCTGTAGATCCTGGTGTGTGCAATATTGGATTCCATGAAGCTGAGCAAGAAGGCAAGAAAGAAAATGGCTTAAAGGAAAATCACAAATAAGAATCTACAGAGTTGGCAAACAAATTCAATATCAAAGACCCAACCCAATCAAAAAATGAAGAGAAGACCTAAACAGACATTTATCTAAAGAAGACACACAGATGGCCAATGGGCACATGAAAAAAGATGCTTAACATCACGAGTTGTTAGAGAAATGTAAATGAAACTACAATGAGGTATCACCTCGCACCAGTCAGCATGGTCATCATCAAAAAGTCTCAAATAATAAACGCTGGAGAGGATGTAGAGGAAAGGCAACCCTCCCACACTGTTGGTAAACTGGTACAGCCACTATGGAGAACAGTATGGAAGTTCCTGAAAAAAACAAAAATAGAGTTAAACCGTGTGCGTGCATGCTCAGGTGTGCCTGATTCTTTGCAGCCCAATGGACTGTAGCCTGCCAAGTTCCGCTTTCCATGGGATTCTCCAGGCAAGAGTACTGGAATGGGTTGCCATTTCCTCCTCCAGGAGAGCTTCCTGATTGAACCGGGGTCTCCTGCATTGCCAGGTTCAGTGGTTCTTTACCCCTGAACCACATGGAATGCCCCAGTTCCACTACTGGGCATATATCAGAAAAGATAAAAATTCTAATTTGAAAAGACACATATAGTCCAACATTCAGAACTATTTATAACAGCCAAGACATGGAAACAACCCAAATGTCCACAACAGAGGAATGGATAGAGATGTGGTACACATATATAATAGGATACTACTCAGCCATAAAAAGGAATGAAATATTGCCATTTGCAGAACATGGATGGACCTGGAGATTATCATACAGAGGAAAACAAATATCATGTGATATCACTTATATGTAGAATCTAAAAAAGGATACGAAAACTTATTCACAAAATGGAAACAGATTCACAGATATAGAAAACAAACATGGTTTAAAAAGGGGAAAGGGAGGGAGGAGGGATAAATGAGAAGTATGGGATACAACCACTATATATGAAATAGACAAAAAACAACAATTTACTGAATAGCATGGGGAGCTATATTCAATATCTTATAATAATCAATAATGGAAAAGAATCAGAAAAAATATAAATCCGAATCATTTTGCTGTACATCTGAAACTAACACAATACTATAAATCAACTATGATTCAGTAGAAAAAAAATCTACAAAGTTGCAAAAATACTTTGTATTTTTGAAATACAAAAATACTTGGAGTTGAAATATTCCAACTGGTATAGAGCCTGAATAAACTAGAGGAAAACATCATATATGTGGTTTTAGAGACTCTCTGCATAGTAGTAAGTATAGGTGTTTTAAACACAGACTATCTGTGTTCAAATCTCTGCTTTAATATTTTTAACTTGGGTATTCTTAAGTGTCATTTTAGCTTCTCTGTGCTTCAGTTTCCTGACAATAAAGTTGGGGCAATAGTTCCACCTTGCAGGAACATCATGTGAAATGCTGGATTGTATGAAGCACAAGCTGGAATCAAGATTGCAAGGAGAAATATCAATAACTTCAGACATGCAGATGACACCACCCTACTGGCAGAAAGCAAAGAGAAACTGAGGAGCCTCTTGCTGAAAGTGAAAGAGGAGAGTGAAAAAGCAGGCTTAAAACTCAACATTCCAAAAATAAAGATCATGGCATCCGGTCCCATCACTTCATGGCAGATAAATGAGGGCAAAAATGGAAACAGTGACAGGGTTTATCTTCTTGGGCTCCAAAATCACTGCAGGTTGTACCTGTAGTCTTGAAATTAAAAGACACTTGCTCCTTGGAAGAAAAGCTATAATCAACCTAGAAAACGTATTAAAAAGCAGAGACACTACTTTGCTGACAAAGTTCTGTATAGTCAGAGCTATGGTTTTTCCAGTAGTTATGTATAGATGTGGGAGTTGGACTATAAAGAAAGTTGAGCACTGAAGAATTGGTGCTTTTGAACTGTGGTGCTAGAGAAGACTCTTGCGAGTCCCTTGGACTGCAAGATTAAACCAATCAATCCTAAAGGAAATCAGTCCTGAATATTCATTGGAAGGGCTGATGCTGAAGCTGAAGCTCCAATACTTTGGCCACCTGATGCAAAGACCTGACTCATTGGAAAAGACCCTGAAAATGGGAAAGATTGAAGGCAGGAAGAGATGGGGACAACAGAGAATGAAACGGTTGGAAGACATTACTGACTTGATGGACATGAGTTTGAGAAAGCTCCAGGAGTTGGTGATGGACAGGGAAGCCTGGCTTGCTGCAGTTCATTGAGTCTGAGTCAGATATAACTGAGGGGCCGAACTGAACTGAAATGAACCACCTTGCAGGGTTATTGTGAGAAATCAGTTAATACATACAGGGCTGTTGAAACAGTGTTTGGAGCATTAATAAGCACTCAATAGTTAACAAAAACTAGAGTGAGGGACAACTTAATATATATTCAAATTCAAAAATCTTGATATAGATCTTTTCCATCTTCATTACAGACAAGGTAAAAGAAAGTCCATTGAAACTTTGAGATATTGAGAGCACATTAAAAAGTTTCTCATCAAGAAAAGGACATAACTATATTGAAATGTTCTCTTATGGGCTATATAGAAAGGAGTGTTTCTCTTCTTGGGTTTAGCCTAAGAATGGTGCTCTCTAAAAGTGGGAAAACAAACTCTTAAAAAAATCAAGTTTGAATCAGGAGTATGTGGTCACTTTCTACCTCACTTGCCCAAGAAACAGACTGAAAACTAAAGAAAGCTCAGTGTGCTTGTGAGGGACTTAGAACAAATTAATAATAGCCATTATACATTAAAATAGAAGTTGGAATTTTTTTTACTGTGCCATTCTTTTTTTCAGCATAGGAAACACTGCTGCTGTCAAATTGCTTCAGTCGTGTCCGATTCTGTGTGACCCCATAGATGGCAGTCCACCAGGCTCCCCCGTCCCTGGGATTCTCCAGGCAAAAACACTGGAGTGGGTTGCCATTTCCTTCTCCAATGCATGAAAGTGAAAAGTGAAAGTGAAGTCGCTCAGTTGTGTCCAACTCTTTCAGACCCCATGGACTGCAGCCTACCAGGGTCCTCCGTCCATGGGATTTCCCAGGCAAGAGTACTGGAGTGGTTTGCCATTGCTTCTCCTAGGAAACATTACACAGAAGCAATGGGAAAAAATCAGAACACATGTGTAGCAGAGCTAGAAAAAGGACTTGCTTAGGTCAAATTTATCAGACAGAGCCATGGCCAGGACCCAGATTTTAAAACTTCACTGTTGTTTCCACTACCTTTAATTTCCTTTCACTGATTTTTTTTTAAAGGCAAAATGAATGAAAAAGGATAGCATCACATTATATGAAGGCTTATAAATTTGAGGATGTATTCAGTTGTCCCTTAACTGTGTCTGCCCATTCCTTGGCCTGACCTCAGAAGACTGTCCTACTCTATCCCCAGCCCACAGACCCTATTAAAGGGGTGATCTAGGCAGCTATGTTTAATTATACATTCTTTTCAGGGATCACCCCATACACTGGACCAAGCCAATCAGGTTCACTCTGTTGGTGTGTTTAAGTCACAAGGGGGAAGTTGCTGAGGCATAGCAGGCAGGAAATAGAGAGGCAGAGGGAACGTCCATGAGGTCTCCATGCAGAACAGTCCTCACAGTTCCCGTATTTTCCCACCTTGGAGTCTGAGATCTGTATTCTTATAATATCCACCTTACCCCTCCTTTTATCTTTTGATGATTAGACAGGATTTTTATTAACAATCAAGCAATTCCTGATTACATGAGTCTACTACAAAATGCTAAAAGTCAACAGAAAGATATGTAGAGATAAGAATTTAGTCTACTACTGTGTACTTAGTATCTGGGGAGAAGACAGATGAGCTAAACAGACTGAAAAGATATTTTTAGTAGTTCCGCACTTTGGAAAGTCCTCTATGAGGTGTTTTTCTCTGTAATATTACATTCAACCACCAACTCTTATCATTTCTACTTCTCAAATATTTTTTCTTATCTACTTCTCTCCACATGAATAGCCATCTCTTATCTAGACTATAATTACCCTCTTAGGCAACATGAAAAGATGTAAGGAAACTTGCTAGCTCTTTTAAGAAAACTTTAATTCAAAAAGATACATGCATACCTATGTACATAGCAGCTATTTACAATAGCCAAGACATGGAGACAACCTAAGTGTCCATCAGCAGCTAAACAGATAAAGAAGATGTGCATATATACATATATTAAAAAGAACAAACTTACGCCACTTGCAGGATACTGCAAACAAGGATAGATCTAGAATTACACTGAGAGAAGTAAGTCAGAAAGAGAAATAGAGGGCTTCCCTGGCGGCTCAGTGGTAGAGAATCCACCTGCCAGTGTAGGAGACATGGGTTTAATTTTTGACCCAGAAGATCCCACATACTGTGGAGCAACTAAGCCCACGTGCCACAACTACTGAGTCTGTGCTCTAGAGTTCCGGAGCCACAACTACTCAGCCTACTAGCCCTAGAGCCTGGGCTCCCCACAAAAGAAGCCACTGCAATGCAAAGCCCACACGCTGCAGCTAAAGAGCAGCCCCTGCTCACCATAACTAGAGAAAAGCCTGCTCAGCGACAAAGATCCAGCACAGCCAAAACCAAATAAAACTGTATAGAAACATGAGGAATACAAATACCGTGTTATCATTTATATGTGGAATTTAAAGTGACACAAATGAATATATTCATATTACAGAAACACATTTACAGAGAACTGACTTGTGGCAGCCGATGGGGGAGGAATGGTATGGAAGGGAAGGATTGGGAGTTTGAGATGAGCAGATAAAAACATTATATATAGGATGGATAAACAAGGTCCTACTGTATAACTACAGGGAACTATATTTAATAACCTATAATAAACCATAATAAAAATGACATGAAAAAGACTATATACATACCTAACTGAAATACTTTACTGTAGAGCAGGAATTAAGTCTAATTTCATTGCAAATACAATTCTTTTTAAAAAGAGGTATAAAAACATCCACTTCTGCTCACTGACAATGGTAAAGCCTTTGACTGTTGATCACAACAAATTGGCAAATTCTTAAGAGATAGGAATACCAAACCACCTTACCTGCCTCCTTAGAAACCTATATGTAGGTCAAGAAGCAACAGTTAGAACCAGGCATGGAACAACTGAGTGGTTCCAAATGGGGAAAGGAGTATGTCAAGGCTGTATATTGTCACCCTGCTTATTTAATTTATATATGCTGAGTCAGTTCAGTTGCTGTCATGTCCGACTCTTTGCGAACCCATGAATCACAGCACACCAGGCCTCCCTGTCCATCACCAACTCCCGGAGTTCACTCAAACTCATGTCCATCGAGTCAGTGATGCCATCCAGCCATCTTATCCTCTGTCGACCCTTTCTCCTCCTGCCCCCAATCCTTCCCAGCATCAGTGTCTTTTCCAATGAGTCAACTCTTCGCATGAGGTGGCCAGAGTACTGGAGTTTCAGCTTTAGCATGATTCCTTCCAAAGAACACCCAGGACTGATCTCCTTTAGAATGGACTGGTTGGATCTCTTTGCAGTCTAAGGGACTCTCAAGTCTTCTCCAATATGCAGAGTGAGTGAAGTCGCTCAGTTGTGTCCAACTCTTTGCAACCCTGTGGACTGTAGCACACCAGGCTTCTCCGTTCATGGGATTCTCCAGGCAAGAATACTGGAGTGGTTGCCATTTCCTTCTCCAGGGGATCTTCCCAACCCAGGGATCGAACCCAGGTCTCATGCATTGCAGGCAGACACAGAGTACATCATGCAAAATGGCAGGCTGGATGAAGCATAAGCTGGAATCAAGATTTCTGGGAGAAATATCAATAACCTTAGATATACAGATGACACCACCCTACTGGCAGAAAGTGAAGAGGAACTAAAGAGCCTCTTGATGAAGGTGGAGGAGTGTGAAAAAACTGGCTTAAAACTCGGCATTCAAAAAACTAAGATCATGGCATTGGATGTCATTACTTCATAGCAAATAGAAGAGGAAACAATGGAAATAATGACAGGCTTTTCTTGGGCTCCAAAATCACTGCTGTTGGAGACTGCAGTCATGAAATTAAAGGAAACTTGCTCGTTGGAAGAAAAGCTGACAAACCTAGACAGCATATTATAAAGCAGAGACACTATTTTTCTGACAAAGGTCTGTATAGTCAAAGCTATGGTTTTTCCAGTAGTCATGTATGGATGTGAGAGTTGGACCATAAAGAAAGTTGAGCACTGAAGAACTGGTGCTTTTGAACTGTGGTGTTGGAGAAGACTCTTGTGAGTCCCTTAGATTGCAAGATCAAACCAATCAATTCTAAAGGAAATCAGTCCTGAATATTCATTGGAAGGGCTGATGCTGAAGCTCCAAGACTTTGGCCACTTGATTCCAGTTGGTGAAGAGCCAAGTCATTGGAAAAGGTCTTGATGTGGGAAAGACTGAAGGCAGGAGAAGGGGACAACAGAGGTCAAGATGGTTGGATGCCATTGCCAACTCAATGTACATGCTTTGAGCAAACTCCAGGAGATGGTGAAGGACAGGAAAGTGCAGTCCTTGGAATCGCAGGGTCAGATTAGACTGAGCGACTAGACAACAAATATGGTAGTGGGAATGCGCTAAATGTGGTGTCAGGAGTATTACAGGATGAACAAAAGCATAAAGAGGCACCTGCACCAGTATTCCATAGCAGGGACTTAAGGAAGGTTTCAGCGAATTTCTGCCTAAAAAAATAAAGGCTTCAGAACAAGTAAGAATTAGCAGAGCATAATATTAGCAGAGATGAGAGAGAAGGCAAGATATATGAATATTTTGGAAGTGTTCAAGAATATGCAAAAAGACTACAATTTGCAAATTGCCAAAGCTTTCTCCTGTTTATCCTCAGATGATGGGTTATATTTCCCCTACCATCCAAAAGAAGCTGAAAGCCCAACAGGACTTCTCTGAATCTAGGCCATAGACAGGCTTGAAGCAGGAGTTTCCTCTTTTTCCAAGTCAATGGCAAACAGTGGAAGACTTCTCAGTTTGATTTCCCAAACTCAGGACTTACACTTTCATTCCAGGTTGTTAAGGTCAGTAAAAATTTTCGTAAGATTTTACTCTGTGGCCTTGATAAGGACAATGTAGAAAAGTCCACTGTTTTTTTTTTGTAGTCAATGAGAAATGCTTCTTCATACTGTGAACATCAAGTCCACTTTCTGATGATCTAAGATCAGAAGTAAATTTGGCTTTACAGCTTCAGTTTAGGTATTAACTATAAATTCTAAGTTATAAATTATAATTTCTTAGAAATTCTAAGTTTCTAAATTCTCTTCATAGAATGAAAATCAGGTTTACTTCCAGTTTTTGTTTTGAGGATTAGAGATTAAGAAAACTTTTAAACAAGTAATATAAGAAAGTCATAAAAAGAGATAAGGACAATGTAGAAAAGTCCACTGTTTTTTTTTGTAGTCAATGAGAAATGCTTCTTCATACTGTGAACATCAAGTCCACTTTCTGATGATCTAAGATCAGAAGTAAATTTGGCTTTACAGCTTCAGTTTAGGTATTAACTATAAATTCTAAGTTATAAATTATAATTTCTTAGAAATTCTAAGTTTCTAAATTCTCTTCATAGAATGAAAATCAGGTTTACTTCCAGTTTTTGTTTTGAGGATTAGAGATTAAGAAAACTTTTAAACAAGTAATATAAGAAAGTCATAAAAAGGCAGGAAGGAAATTAGGTTTACAGAAATCTGTAAGGTCAGCATTGCACTGTGGTTTTCCCTGGGCCCATGCAGTCACCCAAAGTCACAATGGCCTAATTTCTAGAGGCCCAAGTTCCTATTTTCAAGCCAATGATTTATTACAATTTCCTCTTCAAAAGTATTATGGTAACATGAACAAAACAACGTTTCAGGCATCAATGATCTAAAATACAGATGTTCTTGAGCACACATTTTTAGTGAGGGCAACAAAATCTTACCCTTCAAGTGTATAAAGCATAAAAATATGTATATGATTCACAGTCTGTATGAAGTATTAAAATTTCATGGGGGTAGATGATTAAGGGAAAAAAAAGACAAACCTAAAAAGGTTCCTTAGGGAGGTGAGAATGAAGAAATTGAGAAACATGGTATAGATTTTTACCAAGTGAGGAATACTTTAATTCAACTTTTGTGATAATTCAAAATCCCCAGATGAAACAGAAAGCCACAGTGATTGTATTTTCTACCAACGTACTTGTGAGCAGCCCAGTTTTCTCTTTGCTCTTTGTTTCTCCAAGCAGAAGTCACTAAAATTGTTCAAGTGTAAAGAAAACCCTAGGAATAATTTTTTAAAAGGTATATGAGTCATTAAACTTACAACACATAGAGTACAAACCAAAAAAGTAAATTTATTTAAATTACTAAAATAGCTTTTAAAGTCATTTACAGATTAGCTGCTACAATTATTTTTCCTGATATAAGTAATATTATTTTAAAATTTTGGTCAACGAAACAGTTAATAAAAACATCTGTTTCTCCATATAATACATATATGTATAAAATAAGCCTTTTCAAAAATTCTTGTTTTAGAATCCTCTATAAATCAAGAATATCTGACTTCTGACAGTGTCAGGAACAGATTGTAATAAGGAGTATAAATTTACGAATACCAGTCCTAGTGGGAAGAAATAAGGCCATACTCTAGCATCAGTTATGGGATCCTCAAAAGGTAAATGAAGAAGCCACTGACAGGCTTTAGTATTCTAAAAGCAATATTGTCATTTAAAGGTTTGTAGACAATAAAAAAATAAAGTTGATCCAGAATTTTAAGATTCTAAGAAAACCAAAGCTGTTGACAGATGAGAAAGCTGTTAAGAGATGCAAAGTTAAAACTGAAATACTATGGTACAGTTATGTACAGCAGTACATCTTAACATCCTTCATATATAGTAAACTTCACTTTCTTTTTGGCTTGAGGCACTCAACAGAATTTATCACGTGCATAGTAAATCTTTATACTTGTTACAAGAGTGTCATTAAAGGACGTAGACTGCAACAAATGGACATGCAGAAAATCAAACACCTCTTCAGTCACTGAGCAGAGGCAGTTGACAAAGCGGTGTACCAATTTCTGACATTATCTTTCTTAACAAAATTTTCAGGATATGAACAAAAGAAACTGCCTGGATTTGCCTGTTCTTAAGCGCCAAGTGAGCAAATATACTAAACCTCATCATATACATGCTTCAGAATCCTTGGGAGAAGTAAAAATTTCCTCAAGGAAAAAAAAGTCCCAACAGAATTCACTGAGAATGGAGTTCATATAGCTATGTTTGATGAACCCCAGGTGACAGTGACTTTTTAAAAAAAATTTCTGAGTGTGCATGGGGTGGCTTGCAGAATCTTAGCTCCCTAACCAAGGATGGAACCCAGGCCCTTGGCAGTGAGAGCATGCAGTCCCACCCACTAGACCATCAAGGAATTCCCCCAGTGACTTATTTTAATATTTCATCTTGAAGACTTTTCCTCCCCTTTCCACAACTTATACCTGGTCTCCTTTTCCCTGCCCTCCAAAATTAAAGAAAAAAAGAAACACACAAACACTCAGATGGCCCTTCATAATTGCCCTTCATTATTTCTGTTCCTATAAGGAGAAGCTGACTCAGGAATTCACATCTAAATGATGAAAAAAGAGAACAAAACAGAAAAGCCCACAGTTGTGCTCAGGGAGCTGTCTTACTAATGACAAACCCTGTGAAAAAAAACCCAAGTTAAAACACTGGGGAGGATTTATAGGAAGGAGCCAAATCCCTCCCACTGGTCATACCACAGGAATAATGATTCACTCCAGAATTTAAGTAGATCCTCTATGGGCTGTATATAATTTATGGTCTGTAGATATCATTAACACAGATCTCAGTGGGAAATGAGTCTCTCAGGTAACAGATAATTAGGCTGAATAAACAACACAGATGTTCCGTGTTAACCTAAGAACTTAACCTCCTTTAAGAAACCAGTTCTTTCAAAAAGAGCTGAGTGCTGTCTGGTTAGAAAGTTTGAAAAAATTCTCAGCACCTGAGACATAATTTTCTCTTCTGTCTTCCTTTAGAAGCAGATGCCCCTTTTCAGGTCATTTTCAGGTTGTACAGGCAGGACTAAGTGAGAAATACGGCTCCAGAGCCCATTCAGTTTGTCTGGGTCCATATGGTTGTAGGAGTTGGGTGTGTTAGAGTTGGTGAACTTGACTTTGAGGAAATCTCTCACTTTTTCTTCAATTTCCTTTAGGCCTAGATTGGTTCCAAGCGTCTCCCCTCCAACAAGACAGTTAGGACTAAGGCTACATCTTTGAAGACTGCATTTTCATGGTCACAATACTTATAGAAGATCAAAGTAGAGTCTGCAGGCAGTGACTCAAAGCGGTGGACCACAGCTGCATTCTGGCCATTTCTGAATCCAGTGCTCAGTTCCTGATCTACTTCTTCTTTGACAGTATCACTGTCTCGAGTAGCTTTGCCGGCCCCATCAATCCGGATGGCAGGAACACTATGGAAGGAGGAGTAGGCGTCAGCGATTTGTTCACTCAGACACCTGAGTGCTTCTTCAGCATCTCGGGCGGCAGCGAGCAGCAAAATCGCAGGCTGAGGCCGAGGCTGGGAACCATTGAGATGTTTTTCCAGGAACGTTTGGCTCCTTTTCCATAGCTTCTCATCTTGACCTTGGTACTTATTCATCAGTTGTTTCATCTGGTTCTGGAACTCTCGAACAGCAGTGGTTTCTGCTTCAGGAGGATGAGTGTACAAAAAACTCCCAGTGAGAAGAGCAGCTATCACAACAAGGGCCCAATACAACTTTGTCTTGACAGAAGATGCACTTTTGGGTTGCCCAGTCATTTCTGCTTAGGAAAAAAAAATGACACACACAAATATTATTTTCTTAGATTCAAGAGCAAGTGACTTTTAAAGCCCACATTAATATTTACAAACATTAGCTAAGAAAGGAATTTAAAGAAGGGAGCTGATAATTTACTTTCTTAAAGAAATAATTTAACACATGTATTTTAAGTTATGTATTTACATATGTGTGAGTATGCACATGTCTCTTCAATATCAAAATGATAGGAAGTCTCAGAAGAAAAGTAGAATTTAAGTATATTAAATGGCATACGCAAATCAGAAAGAATATAAAGCAGAGCTATCATTACTACTGCTAATATTTGGGAGGTAAACAATATTAGAAAACACTTTACAAAATAGTTTTAAATTTAAAACTAACATGGACTGTTCTCCAAGGTAAAATGTTTAAATATAAAAAGGAATAAACAAAAGGATGCATATAAATGAAATCTTCCATATAACTGCACTGATGCCTATCTTCTGTGGCATGCAGTTGTTAATACTGGCAACATTTCGTTTGTAACTCACTCCTAATTATTCTTGGCAATGATATCAATTTATATTTACCTAGTGCTTTGCAGCTGCAGTTTATAAAGCATTTTCTCATATACCGTATCATTTAACCTTTTAAATATGACAGCAGTAATATTTTCACTTTCTATTTATGGACCCTGTAGACCAACAGGTCTCAAAGTACAGCTGGTAGGCTATCTCAAGATCTCCTCAAGGGAATCTTTGAGGTTAAAGCTGTTCTCCTAACACTGAGATCTTATTCACCTTTTCCCCGCCTTATTGATATCTGTACCAATGGTGTAAAAAGCTGTGGGAGGAAAAACAACTGCTGCTTTAGATGAATCACAGGGCAGTGGCACCAAACTATACTAGGACTGCCTTTGTGTTCTTCACGGCCATGTATTCAAGGTTATCAGTTTCATCTAAGAACATCCTTCATGAAGCATTTATTTACCTCATTACAACTCAATCCTTGAGTATAACACTCTATGTGAAGAAATGGGAAGTATATATAAAGCACTTTGTGCAACTGAGTTGTGAGTTAACTAGTGCTTTTTTTCATAGAATTTTTACTAGAAAGAACAAGTGACAAACTATGGCTAGTCAGACTTTGTATTTGGGAAATGTTTTCTTGAAAAGGAACAATGTGAGCCCTCTTGCTTTCAAGGAAACTGACAATCTTTGTTCTCAGTGATAAAATTCAAGGTTTCAAGTGAAAATTAGAGTTGCAAGATATCTGCCATCATGAATTTAACAGCTCCCAATACTTAAGACTTCTTTGTCTTGAGACTGGTGGTGATGTTAACAAATGTGATCTTTTATATCATATTAAAAACATATCAGCATTTGGAAGATCTATATAATTTAGTGAGCCAATCTTTTCCAAATGACCAGTGTATGATATTCAAAGTATAAGAAAGACCAATGGGTTTTAACAGAACATAAAATGTAACAGAATATAAAAAGTTAATTAATATGGCTTCAGATTTCATATTTCAAATAACATTTAGAAACTAATGTTATTTGAGTTTGGGGCAGTATCAAAAGA
>SJYC01020043.1:0-33013 GCA_006408675.1 Madoqua kirkii | reverse complement strand
CTAACTTGGTTGAATTTGAACAATTCAGAGATAAAAGTAGTAATCTAAGTTCACTGAAACTTCCTAAAAGCTCGCTAACACCCCTGACAGTCCAGTGAGTCTATGCCAGTGCGATCAGTTTCTCTATCAAAGCTTTTTAAAAACCACAAATACCTTTTTTTGGTGCAAAAAGATATGTTCCACAAATAACAAGGCAAGGTATAAGTGATTTGCTTGTTAGATATTATGTTACTAATCAGATACATATGTGGAATCAATAATTTTAATAAATGTTTAAAAGTACACTTTTTAAAAAGTAGTTTTAATACTTTAAAATATTTTTTTAAAAAGCAAATTCACAGAATACTTTATACTCTACCTAGAGCTACAGCTCCTAAGAAGAGAGTCATAAAGCATAAAGCAATGTTACCTTCAGACTCAAGAGAATCCCCGGATCTGACCTTAACAGTAACATCACTGTCAGAGCTGTCTTGATCATTTTCTTCAGTTTCCCCTAAAACAAAATAAAAACACATTATTATAGTCTTTATTCTACATCTTTAATGATCTGGATTAAAAAAAAATAATCTGACATTAAAATGAAGCCTTTTAAATAATCAGATATCAAATCGCTATTTATTATGCTTAATATCCTGAGTCACAATGTTCTAAATAAGCTAAAATTGAGCTCATTCATTTCATGTTCTCTGAAGTACATAATTATATCCCAAACAAATACTCAGTAAGATTGTATTTTCTAAGGCTTTGGAGTAAAAAAGTAAACAAATGAACATTAAACAGAAGGAAAGTTTTACCTTGTGGTGAGGAAAAGTACAATTAGTATACAAATTCATACAAGATTAGTATATGCACTAATGTGTTTGCATATATGTGTGTATGTCTGCGAACAGGGTGTGTGTATACATACACCCATCCACAAACATTTCAGTATGCAGGTGACTAATCTCAGATTATGGTGAACTTAAAAACAGACTAACCTATGGCTGATTCATGTTGAGGTTTGACAGAAAACAACAAAATTCTGTAAAGCAATTATACTTCAATTAAAAAATAAATTTATTTTTAAAAACACACTAAATTTTACTGTACTATTCAAAGATAAGATTTGGAAAACTGGTTATTTTAATACCATAATCAAAGGCTAGCATATGACAGAAATGGAAAATATTAGCTTTGCTTACATTAATTTCAACAGACGAAAGATGCTTAAAATACACATAAAAGCCATCATCACACATTCTATCCCATTTTACTTGTCCATTTAACAGTTCAGATTTTAAGCATGAATACTTTTTTCCTGAAGAAAAAGGCCTTCTTTTCTGTCCTCTCTCTTAAATACTTACCAAAATTGCTTCTAATCTTAACAACAACAACAACAACAAAAAGATTTAGAAAATACTGCATGGTATTTTAAGCGAAAATACCTTCTTCCAAGTAATCGACCTTCTGATGGACACTCGCAGCTTCTAGAAAAGAAAAGCATACGTGTTGTATATAACATCATAAGCCAAAGTTCAGGAATCAATAAGAACATTTAATTTAGGAAAGTGAATATTACATCACACCAATTAAACTTTTTTTTCCCCATTAAATCATAAAAAAGAAAGGATTATTTCCCTTTACACTATTTCAGGAATAAGTGTGCTACAAACTAGAATCAGAAACTTTGATTCTTCACTGAGAGGTCTATTTGTATTATAAAATGTAACTTGTGTTTCTAGAAAATGTGAAGGTCTATGCTGATAAATAGAGTCCCCTAGGGTGGTAAATCGGAGAGGGCAATGGCACCCCATTCCAGTACTCTTGCCTGGAAAATCCCGTGGATGGAGGAGCCTGGAAGGCTGCAGTCCATGGGGTCGCTGAGGGTCGGACAAGACTGAGTGACTTCACTTTCACTTTTCACTTTCATGCACTGGAGAAGCCACTCCAGTGTTCTTGCCTGGAGAATCCCAGGGATGAGGGAGCCTGGTGGGCTGCCGTCTATGGGGTCGCAGAGTCGGACACAACTGAAGTGACTTAGCAGCAGTAGCAAGTTGGTAAACAGGTTTACTGTATTCTATTTCTCATATCTGCTAGATTTTCCATACTCCTTTGAAAACGCCAATCCCACAAGCAGAGCTGAAAAGGCAGTGTTTTAAGGCACTGGTGTGTCCAACGAGACTGTAAGAAAGGTAAAGGAACGCTCCTAGTTCCAGCAGGTCCACATGCACCACTATTCTCAGAGTCAGAGGATTTGAATAAAGATAAATGAGTAAAATGTGTCAAAGAAATGCAGTATTTTCACATGCGTTATTCTGATTTTGGGGGTTTTTTTTTGGCCGTGTCACTTGGCATGTGGTATCTTAGTTCCCCAACAGGGACTGAAGCTGGGGCCTTGGCAGTGGAAGAGCAGAGTCTCAACGACTGGACCACAGGGAATTTCCTGATTTTTTTTTTTAAATAAAGGAAGATATACCCAAATATAAGAATTGTACAATTGGGCTAAAATACTGCTGAATGATCATATAAGAATAGAATGAACCAGAATGAAAATTTGTTTCCTTTCAGATCTTCCTCTGTTGACTCTAACTCCTATTTGCTTTACAAAAGAAAAAAGAATTGTATTGTAGAAGGCAACTAGCAATCCATCATACTATGAATGTGGAAATACTTTTTAAAAATCAGTTTAATTAGATTGAGACCACAGGGAATTTCCTGATTTTTTTTTTAAATAAAGGAAGATATACCCAAATATAAGAATTGCACAATTGGGCTAAAATACTGCTGAATGATCATATAAGAATAGAATGAACCAGAATGAAAATTTGTTTCCTTTCAGATCTTCCTCTGTTGACTCTAACTCCTATTTGCTTTACAAAAGAAAAAAGAATTGTATTGTAGAAGGCAACTAGCAATCCATCATACTATGAATGTGGAAATACTTTTTAAAAATCAGTTTAATTAGATTGGTATAACATCAATACTAGCCAAGCTACTTTTACTTAATAGTGGCAAGTGCAAATCAGCATTTGACAACATTTTTAGTATAAAAAAAATTAACTCTGAGAAAACTGCTAATACTACTATGCAATTCTTTCTTTGGGTTTCCCTGGTTGCTCAGCTGGTAAAGAATCTGCCTGCAATGCAGGAGACTCAGATTCGACTCCTGGGTCAAGAAGGTCTCCTGTAGAAGTGTTAGGCTATCCACCTCAGTATTCTTGGGCTTTCTTGGTGGCTCAGAGATAAAAAAGCCACCTGTAGTGTGGGAGCTGTCTCTTATACACATCTAGATGTGTATAAGAGACAGCTCAGTGACATGTACAAGCGATGGCATTTTACATTAAATGACATATATACTGATCACCCAACTATATACAAACAACTCATTTTTCCATAACTGAAAAGTATACCATTGCATAAGTATAGCATAATTAATATAGGGAGACACATTTCAGAGCTTCCAAAGATTAAAGATTTAGAATAACAAAGGGCAAATATATAAGATGATTCAGAGAGTAATTTTCCATAAAAGACTGGTTTTTGTTTCAGCTGCTTTAAATTCCAAACTCAGAACCTACTAAAAACTAATACGTTTATAGTATATATACACAAAGAGGAGCCTGGTGGGCTATAGTCCATGGGGTTGCAAAGAGTCGGACAGGAATAAGCACAGCACAGCACAGCACAGGATTCGTTCTTTAGAAAGACTGTCTTTTCATTTTATCTTCTTTTTCCCAACCAGAAAACTGGAAAGTCAGACTTGTCTTACCACTATTCTATTAAAATGTTAATATTTCCATTCATATTAAAAGGTATTGCCCTCTTTTTAAAATTCTATTTTCTAAATTCATAACCAGTAACAGTACTTTATACAGCAGTTTTGCTTTATTCATTTATGCAACTATTTACAAGGCATACAAAAAATATTTTAAGAGCCAATAGTCATGTCTTAGTTATTTTAATAATAGTAAGTCCTTAGTATCTCCATGTTGCTAGTTTTCAAAAAACTTCATGTGTTAATCTGATTCCCATAACATTATAAGAGAACACTATCATAGGTAAGGCTCAAAGATATCAAGTGCCAAGAGTAACAAGTGACAAAAAAGGACTTTAATAGACTCTTCTGATTTTGAGAATTCTATTCTACCACTACATCAGCTTTGTTCATAATAATAGCACATTGTAAGCACTCAGTAATTTACAAAATTTATTTTTAAATAAAATTTTTTAAAGCAGTTTATGAATCATGACACTGGGGGAGGGACAGAGATTTTCCATATGCTCCCAGCCTCTACACATGCACAGTCTTCCCCATTACCAATATTCCTATCACAGTGCTACATTCGTTACACCTGACAAAACTACAGATACATCATAATCACCCAAAGACCTTAATTTACATTACAGCTCTTTTCTTTTTGCAGTTCTATCTTGATGCTGCACCTTCTACAGGTTTAGACAAATGTACAATGACATGTATAATTCCATTATGGTATTATACAGAATATTTTCACTGTCCTAGAAATCTTCTGTGCCAGACTTCTTCATTGCTCTCCCATCTCCTACCCCCAATCCTTGGCATCACTGATCTTTTTACTGTCTCAAGAGTTTTGCGTTTTCCAAGATGCCACATAGTGAGAATCATACAGTATGCAGCCTTTTCAGATTAGTTCCTTTCACTCAGTAAGATACATTAAAGGTTCTTCCATGTCTCTTCATGACTTGATAGTTCAAGAACTTATTATCCCATTGTCTGGATGTTTATTTAGCCATTCACCTATGGAAAGATACCTTGGTTGCTTTTAAGTTTTGGCAATTATGAATAAAGAGGTGTTACACACATGTGTACAGGTTTGTGTGTGGACCTAAGTTCAGCTCCTTTGGGTAGATATCCAGGAGTGTGATTGCTGGGTTGCATACTAGGAGTATGTTTAGTTTTTTAAGAAACTATAAAAGTAACATCAAAGGGGACCACCCTGCATTCCCACCAGCAACAAATAGGACTTCCTGTTGCTGCATTCATGTCAGCATTTGGTACTATCAGGTGTATGTAGTGGTATCTCACTTTTTCAATTGCCTCTCCCTGATGACATACAATAGAGAGCACCTATCTTTACCTATGTTTATTTGCCATCTAGCTTCCTTGGTGAGGTATCTACTATGCTCTTTGACTCATTTTTTAAATTGTTTTCTTATTGTTGAGCTTTGAGAGTTCTTCGTATACTTTGGATAACAGTGCTTTCTCAAATACGTCATTTGCAAATAGTCTATGGCTCACCTTCTCATTCCCTTGACACTGTTTTTTTTGCTGAGCAAAGTTCTTAATTCTTACAAAACTTGGCCTATCAATTATTTCTCTCATGGATTCTGCTTTTGGTTTATACCTAAGAAGGCATCACCAAACCCAAGATCATCTAGGTTTTCTTCTATGTAATCTACAAGTTTTATAGCTTTGTGTTTACGTTTGGGTCTGTGATCTATTTTGAGTTAATTTTTGTGATAGGTGTGTTAAGGTCTACGTGCAGATTCTGGTTTTTTTTTTTTTAATGTAGATGTCCAGTTTCAGTATCATTTGTTGAAAGACTCTCTCTTCCCTTATATTGCCTTCACTCCTTTGTCAAAGGTCAGTTGACTATATATGGCTCTACCTATCGGCTCTGTACTCTACTCCAAGGATACATTTGTTTATTCTTTTGACAATACCACACTGTCTCAGTTATTGTAGCTTTAGGTTTAGTTTACCTTGGAGTTCTGTCCTACTTCATTCTTCCAATATTCTGTTAGTTACTTGGAGTCTTTTGTTTCTCCACATAAACTTTGGGATCAATTTGTTGATACCGATGAGTTAACTTGCTGGGATTTTGTTCAGTGTTGCATTGAATCTACTGATTGTTGGGAAGAAATGACATCTTGACAATATTGGGTCCTCCTATCCATAAACATGGAACATCTCCCCATTTACTTAGTAATTCTTTTATTTTACTCATCAAGTTTTGTATTTATATCTAAGTATACATTGTGGGATATGCTAATGATAGTTATATTGTTTTTTATTTTCAAATACCTCATTCATTGCTGGTATGTAAGAAATTGCTTGACTTTTGTGTATTAACCATGTAGCCTACAAACCTGAATGACTGCCTGTAAGTGCCAAGAGGTTTTTGGTCCATTCTTTTGGATTTTCTACATAGACAGTCATATCATCTGTGAATAAAGACAGTTTTAGTTCTTCCTTCTTAATCTCTATACCTTTTACTTCCTTTTCTCTTAATGCACTGGCTAGAACTTCCAGCCTGATGTTTAAAAGTGGTGAGCAAGGTCATCTTTGCCTTATACCTGAGGTTAGTACAAAAGGTTCCAGTTCCTTACCTATACATGACGCTAGCTATAGTTTCTGGAGATAGTCTTTATCAAGTTGAGACAGTTTATCTCTATTTCTAATTTTTTATCATAAGTGAGTGTTGGACTCTATCGATTGCTTTTTTCTGCATCTATTGATATTATTGTATGATTTTTCTTTAGTCTGTTGATTATATGAGTTGATTTTCAAATGTTAAATCAGGCCTTGAACACCTGGAGTGTATTCTTGTTGTACTTTTAATGTCTGTGTTCATGAGAAATATTAGTCTGTAGTTTGTAAAACAGTTTCAAACACTTAAGTAACACCGAACTATAAGCTTCAAGCATACAGCATTACGTATCTACATCTATGTGCTCACAATCAAATATTTGATCCCCCTTTACCTACATCCCCTTCCCCACTGTTATTTCTCTTTTGATAATCAATACTTTGTTTTCTATATCTGCATGCTTACTTTTGTTTGGTTTGTTCATTTATTTTAAATATTAGCTTTTTATATTCTACATATGAATGAAATCATATGTATGTCTTCCTCTGACTTATCTTACTTAGCATCATGCCCTCAAGATCCATACACATTGTCACAAATGGCAAAATGCCATCTTTTTATTACTGAGTCATATCACACTGTATATATGTTATATGTGTGTGTGTGTGTGTGTGTGTGTGTGTGTGTACACCACATCTTCTTTATCCACTTATCTGTTGATAGGCACTTGGGTTGTTTCCATATCTTGGATACTGTAAGTAATGCTGTGATGATCATGGAGGAAAGTGGCGATATAGATATCACTTCAGATTAGTATCTTCATATTCTTTGGATGGGGGCTTCCCTGGTGGCTCAGAGGTTAAAGTGCCTGCCTTTGATGCAGGAGACCCAGGTTCGATCCCTGAGTCGGGTAGATGCCCTGGAGAAGGAAATGGCAATCCACTCTAGCATTCTTGCCTAGAGAATCCCATGGACAGAGAAGCCTAGTAGGTTACAGTCCACGGGGTCGCAAAAAGTCGGACACGACTGAGCGACTTCACCTCATTCTTTGGATAAATGCCCAGAAGTGGGATAGCTGGATCATATGGTAGTTCTATTCTTAATTTTTTGAGGAATTTTCATACAGTCTTCCAGTCACTGTATCAATTTACATGTTCACCAATAAGGTACTAAGAGTCCTTTTTTTCCACATCCTTGTTAACATTTGCTTTATCTTTCCTTTCTTTGAGAATTCTGACATGTGTGAGGTGATATCTCACTGTGATTTTGATTTGCATTTCCTTAATATCAGTTATGAACATTTTTTCATGAATCTGTTAGCTATCTGTATTGTCTGTTAGAAAAAAAACATCTATTCAGCTCCTCTGTCCAATTTTTAACCAGGTTGTTTGGAGTTTTCAAATTTTTGAGTTGTATGAGATCTTCATATATTTTCGATATTAACCCCGTATTTAATATATCATCTGCAAATACTTTCTCCCAATCAGTAGGTTATTTTCTCATTCCCTTGATGACTTCCTTTGCTGTGCACAGGTTTTTTAGTTTGATGCAATCTCACTTGTTAAATTTTGCATTTGTTTCATCAGTTACCCAATAGTTGTTCAGTTTCCCTGTTTGTGACTTTTCCAGTTTTCTTCTTGTAGTTGATTTCCAGTTTCATTCCACTGTGATCAGAGAGGATACATATGATTTCAATCTTCTGAAACTTACTGAGACTTGTTTTATGCTACAACATATTGTCTATCCTTGAGAAAGCTCTGTGTTCACTTGAGAAGAAAGCATATTCTGTTGCGTTTGGACGGAATGTTCTTTAAAAATCTGTCAAATCAATCTGGTCTAATGTTTAATTTAAAGTCAGTGTTTCCTTCTTGACTTTCATCTGAAAGATCTACTCATTGATGAAAGTGAGGTGTTAAAATGCCCTAGTATTATGTTGCTGTCACTTCCTCCCTTTAGGTCTGCTAACAATTGCTTTAATACACTTTGGTGTGCCTATGTTAGATGCAAATATGATAATCATTGTAGTGTCTTCTTGATGGATTGTCTCATTACTGTATACTGTTCATTTTTACATCTTGCTACCTTTTCTTGAAGTCTATTTTTCCAGATATGAGTATGGAGATAGCAGCTTTCTTTTGGCTGCTATTTGCTTCATGTATTATCTTCCATGCCTTTACTTCTAGCCTATGTTTAGAGCTCTAGCCTCTTTAGAGCTGGTGTCTAGAGGCAACATGTACTTGGTTTTCAACCCATCCAGCTACTCTGTGTCTTTTGACTTGTGAGTACAATCCATTTACATTTATGGTGATACTGATAGATAAGGACAGTACTACTTTTTTTTTTCTTTCTAGTTGATCTATATCTTCATTGTTTCTCCTTGTATTTCTGTTGCAATTTTGGTTTGGTGATTTTCTAAGATATTTTCCACAGGTTCCTCTCATGTTTTGTGTCTCTGCTTAATGTTTATCCTAAGTTTTGTATGAAATATCTCAGTTAAAATAGTCCATTTTATGTTGATAGCATCTTATCTTCATTCACCTATACAAGTTCTGTCCTTTTCCTCTTCTTCTTTTATCTTTTTGTTATCTTAAATTATCCCTTTTTAAGTTGTGAGTCTGTTATCAAAGTGAGATAGCTCTATTTATTATTCTGCTTTTTTCTCCCTTTAATCTTTATGTGATAATAGTTTAAAAACCTTTTTTGATAGTTGTAATTTTCTGGCTCTACTTATCACCTTGCTCAAAGTTTTGCACATTTTGGCCACTTTGTTTCTGGTTGAAGAGCCTCTTTCAATATATTTTGCAAGGCACGTTTAGTGTTGATGAACTCCATCAGTTTTTGTCTGGGAGAGACTTTTTCTCCTTTATATCTGCATGGTAACCTTGGTGGATAGAGTATTCTTGTGTGACAGTTTCTATTTTTCAGTATTTTGAAAATGTCAATCCATTCCTTCTTGGCCTGTAGGGTTTCTGCTGAGAAATTCACCAATAGCCTAATGAGGGTTCCTTTGTAGGTCACCATTTTTTCTCTGGCTGCCTTTAAAATACTGTCATTGAATTTTGAGTATTTAGGACTCATTTTTAAAACATCTTATTTCTCTTTTCTCATCTACTTGTATTATTTCTAGATTTCTATCTAGACGTCCCTACTTCTCTCTTCATTATTTTGACATTACTTTGCCGACAAAGGTTTGTCTAGTCAAAGCTGTGGTTTTTCCAATTGTCATGTATGGATGTGAGAACTGGACTATAGAGAAAGCTGAGCGCCGAAGAACTGATGCTTTGGAACTGTGGTATTGGAGAAGACTCTTGAGAGTCCCTTGGACTGCAAGGCAATCAAACCAGTTAATCCTAAAGGAAATCAGTCCTGAATATTCATTGGAAGGACTGATGCTGAAGCTGAAACTCCAACACTTTGGCCACCTGTTGCAAAGAATTGACTCATTTGAAAAGACTCTGATGCTGGGAAAGATTGAAGGTGGGAGGAGAAGGGCAGGACAGAGGATGAGATGGCTGGATGGCATCATCGATGTGATGGACATGAGTTTGACCAAGCTCCGGGAGTTGGTGATGGACAGGAAGGCCTGGCGTGCTGCAGTCCATGGGGTTGCGAAGAGTCAGACATGACTGTGCGACTGAACTGAACTGAACTCTCTTCATGTGGTCTGCTCTCATTCTAATGAATTCTTTATCTTATTTACTGTGTTCTTTAGCTCCAGAATTTGTTTCAGAATTTTAATATCTTGGTAACGCAGTCTTTCTGCCCATTCGTTTTATCAGTGAGCTCATTAAACTGAGTTTTATTATATCTTTGAGTATCTTCATGATAACTTTTAAATTCTCTAACAGTCAGATTACAGTATTTCATGACTTTTCATTTCTGGAGAGCTGTCATTTTCTTTTTGTGGTATACTGTTACTGTGGTTCTTCGTGTTCTTTGATGATGAACTATTCCTCTGTCAGCGCACTTGATATTAAATGATAGGTTAGAAGTTAGACTCCTTTGTTTTCCAGTTGGTGGCACTATCACATGGGTTTTGTTTTTCTTCCCTAAGCTGCCACTGGTTACATCTATCTGAATGGCATTTTATAGACTCCACCTTCTCTGTAAGGGGTGTGATTGTGCCTTTGTTGCAGTATTTTTATGCCACCAGGGTCATAGCTCCTTGCTTGTGCTAGAGCCTTTGTCATCACCAGGATGGTGGGCTCTTTCCATTCCTTGCATCTGGGATCCCCTGAGACACAAGCTCCATCTTGAGGGAAGATGATGGAGGGGGCAGAGGGACTGGAGTCACACAGGCAACTCTTCCTTTTCTGTTAGAAGGTTTGCAGGCTCTGCCACTGTGAATGCGAGGTGATGTGGATGTGGGCACCTCAGTGGCTGTTGATCTGGCATCTCAGGCCCCACTGCTGCCATTGACCAGTTACTTGTGGCCTTGGGTACCAGGCTGGTCGGTTCACTCGAGTCATGTGTACAGCCTTTCTTGCTGTTTCTGGGTTCTCTGTCTCTTGGCTCTGCTGTTCCCATCAATGGACCCAAATTGCAGCCCCCTTTCCACTATTACCTCAGTTCCCCTTCCACCAAGTGTTACATTTCAGCCACCTATAGATGCACAGATGTGTGGATTTCTCCAGCATCCTGTTGCTTTCAGCAGAGACACCTTTGTTAAGCTGTGGATTTTTCACTGGTTATGGAGTGAAGAGGAGACAAAGGTAGATGTTTCACACTGCTGTGTTTCTCACGCTGGTGGTCTAGTTTTTTCTAATGTTTTTGTCTGGTTTTGGTATCAGCCTAATGCTGGCCTCATAGAATGAGTTAGAAAGTACTTCCTCTGCTTCCATCCTCCAAGAAACTGTAGAGAATTGGCATAATTTCTTCCTTAAATGTTTGATAGAATCCACTAAGAAACTCACTTTGGCCTCATGCTTTCTATTTTGGAAAGTTATTAATTGTTGCTTCAATTTATTTAAAGATATAGAGCTATTCAGATCACCTATTTCGAGTGAATTTTGGCAGATTATACCTTTCAAGGAATCAGTTACATCTCATCTAGGTTATCAAATTGGTGGGCATAAAGTTATTCATAATATTCCCATGTTATCCTTTTAATTTCCATAGGATATACAGTGTCCCCTCTTTAATTCCTGACGTTAGTAACTTGCATCCTACCTTTTATACCCCTCCATTTTTTTCCTTCTTTTTCTTTTTTTCTTAGTTACTTTGGGCAGAGGCTTCACCTTTGAAGGATAGGTTTGCATGGTACAATACTCCAGGTTGGTGGGTTTTTTTCTTTGAACACTTTAAATCTTTTACTCCGATCTCTTCTTGCTTGCATGCTTTCTGAGATGTTAGATGTAATTCTGACCTTTATTTCTTTACAGGTCATGTGTTGTCTTCCTGAGGCTTTGTTTAAGTTTCTTTCTTTTTTTTTTAATTTTGACTTTATGTGGCTTAACAAAGATATGCCTAAGTGTATTTTTATTTTTGGCATATATCTTTCTTAGTGTTTGTGAGATCGCTGGATCTGAGTTTAATGTTTGACATTATCTTGGGAAATTCTTAGTCATTACTGGGCTTCCCAGGTGGCTCAAGTGGTAAGGAATCCACCTGGCAATGCAGGAGATGCAGTAGATGCAGGTTCAGTCCCGTGATCAGGAAGATACCCTGGAGGAAGAAATGGCAACCCACTCAAGTATTCTTGCCTAAATCTCAAGGACAGAGGAGCCTGGCAGGCTATAGTTCATAGAGTAGCAAAGAGTCGGATGCAACTGAGCACACATGCACACAGTCGCTAATATTTCAAACATTTCCTCTGTTCCTTTCTTCTGTAATTCACAGTATCCATATGTTATACCTTTTGTAGCTGTTGCACAGTCTAGTATATTCTGTATTATTTAGTCATTGTTCTCTTTGCTTTTGGTTTTTAAGGATTCTGTTTTTTTTAAATTGAGATATAACTGATATTTAACATTGTGTTATGTGTAAGGTATATAATGTGTTGATTTGATACATTTATATACTGCTGTATGATTACCATAGGACTAGCTAATAAATCATGTCATATATTATCATTTCTTTGAGAATGCTATTGATATTCTATTGCTAGAGTCTAAGCCACGCCCACTCCAACAAGCCCATCAAGATTCTTCATTTCTGTTAGTGTTTTTTTTATCTGCAGCATTTGATTCTTAGGATTTCTACTTCTTTGCTGACATTGTTCATCTGTTCTTGCATGTAGTCTTCTTTATCCACTAGAGTCTGTACCATATTAAATCATAGTTGTATTAAATTCCTGATCTGGTAATTCTAATATCCATGCCATATCTGGTTGATATAGCTCTATCTTTTCAAACTGCTTTTGTGCATTTTGTCATATTTTATAATTTTTTTCTTGATGTACTGGGTAAAAAAAATACTGCTATAAATAGGTCTTTAGTAAAGTGGTGATAAGGTACTGAGGGAGGGGCAGTATTCTGGGAGAAGGGAAATATCTTATAGATCTAGGTGTCCACTTTTTAGTAAGCTTATGCCTCAAGACCATGAACTTAACAGTGCAAAGTTTTTCCCGTTCCTGTTTAGGTGAAATAGAATGCTCAGGATGGTCCGGAGTTGGGTTTATTTCCCATCTCTCAAGTCAGCTGGGCTTTGATATAATAGGTTCAGTTCGGTTCAGTTCAGCCACAGTCGTGTCCAACTCTTTGCAACCCCATGAATGGCAGCACGCCAGGCCTCCCTGTCCATCACCAACTCCCAGAGTTTACCCAAACTAATGTCCATTGAGTTGGTGATGCCATCCAATCATCTCATCCACTGTTGTCCCCTTCTCCTCTTGCCCTCAATCTTTCCCAGCATCAGAGTCTTTTCCAATGAGTCAGCTCTTGGGATCAGGTGGCCAAAGTACTGGAGTTTCAGCTTCAGCATCAGTCCTTCCAATGAACACCCAGGACTGATCTTCTTTAGGATGGACTGGTTGGATCTCCTTGCAGTCCAAGGGACTCTCAAGAGTCTTCTCCAGCACCACAGTTCAAAAGCATCAATTCTTCGGTGCTCAGCTTTCTTCATAGTGCAACTCTCAAATCTATACATGACCACTGGAAAAACCATAGCCTTGACTAGACCGATAGGCTCCAGTTAACGAGATTTCCTTGAGGGCTTGTCTTGTTAAGAACACAATAATACCCTGGCATGTTTCAAAATGCTGCCTTTTGGGATCCCTCTACCTTGCAGAAGTATGAAGGAATTTTTTTTTTTTTTTAATGTGAGCCTGGCTGAGCCTCTGGAGGTAAATTTCACAACACAGTAGGGGCCTGACATAGACTGGGTCCTGTTGAAATTTTTTAACTCTTCAGATTTGTCCACACAGAACATCCAACAATTCATTAACTGCAGCTCAGGTTTTTCTACCCAGCACTACCTCCCGTAGAGGCTTCCACTTAAATCTATACATGACCACTGGAAAAACCATAGCCTTGACTAGACCGATAGGCTCCAGTTAACGAGATTTCCTTGAGGGCTTGTCTTGTTAAGAACACAATAATACCCTGGCATGTTTCAAAATGCTGCCTTTTGGGATCCCTCTACCTTGCAGAAGTATGAAGGAATTTTTTTTTTTTTTTAATGTGAGCCTGGCTGAGCCTCTGGAGGTAAATTTCACAACACAGTAGGGGCCTGACATAGACTGGGTCCTGGTGAAATTTTTTAACTCTTCAGATTTGTCCACACAGAACATCCAACAATTCATTAACTGCAGCTCAGGTTTTTCTACCCAGCACTACCTCCCGTAGAGGCTTCCACTTGTGAGTCTCGGCTCCAGCAAGCTACGACTTCCTGTTTTTGCCCACTTCTCCAACCTTGGGGGCAGTGATTTGACCTGTGTCATTTCCTCTCTTATGCACCTAAGAAAAGTTGTTGATTTTTCAGTTGTCAGGTTTTGACTTGTTATTAGGCTAAAGTGGTGACTTCCAAGCTCCTTACATATGGAACCTTTTTAAAAAGTCTCCCTCAATAATTTTTTGAGTAAATGAATGAATGGGGGGAAAGCTGAAAAGTGAATTACCTAAATGTAATACAGTAGCTTTGTTAAAATCACATTTATATTGGGGCATTACGTTTTATATAGTTCAAAAATTATTTGTTGTAGCAAAATTTAAGGCTGAACTGATTTTTGAATCTGTATTAACAGAAATAAAAGTATGTTGAAAATTTATATTCATTCACCAAACTATCAGAAAAAACAAATAGTATAGTAATCCCTCTTTTTTCATCCTGATAAAATATATTTCCACAACACTTCTGCAAATCTATGTCAACTGTCTAGAGCAAATTAACTAATAAAGAGAAAGGCTGTCTCTTATACACATCTCTTACTTTTAATACTTTTAATATGAAGTATTAAATAAACCATGGATTTAATCTATGTTTGAACACTTTTAAGACTTTTAATATAGGGTCTAAAAATCCTTTCTTTAGAATTCCATGTTCCTAACAGTAAATATTTATCAGCACTATATAAGACATAAATAATTTATCAAGCGAGGCTATCACGGTAACATCACTAAGAACAAAAAACAGTATTATTTTGTGCCTTATAATCCAGCAGGATTTTATGAATTAAGACACCTTAAACAATAATACATTTTATATAGTTGACAAATACTCTTCACTGTAATAAGCTTTTGTCCTGGTTGTATACACATTTTAAAACATAGTTCTCACTCTAGAAACCCAAGTTTACCAATTGATAATGTCATTCTGAAAATCATTTACCACAAGATAGTTCAAGGAGCCACAGTTAATGTGAGTGTTGTTTCTAATGTGGAGGAGTTTCTCATATTGCCTGAACTCTGAACATAAAAGAGTGACATTCTATTACAAGACGAACTGTAGTATTTATAACTCTCCTTCTCATTTTGCCTGTTCTGCATCCTTCAAAATTCTAATTTAATCACCATTAAACCTTCCTAACTTCTTCCACAGAGTAGGGCTCTTCTCTACCATATACATATACCACTATTTTAATGCTTATAACAATTTTTTTACCCAAGCAGCAAAGAATGTATAGATAAATATCCAAATACAAACTGAAGATGAATCAGCAGTATCTATGACTATATAGCTTTTGTTTCATTTCTCTCTTTTGTCATTCAGCTTCCTTTATTCTAAACTTCTTGGCTGCTACATGGGGGAAGTTAAAGCATTAAAAAAAATTTTTTTTAAGTATTACTCTTTCCTACACACATGCGAAAACTTTCAAGACATTAGAATTCTATTTGGAGCAATAATACCCTAACCAAAAAAAAGGTTATTTTAAAAAAATTACAAAGGCTGTGGCTTTTAGACAAATGGCAATAATTAAATGTGCTATTAAGGAGGTGTCACTTTTCTAACAGTTTCAACCAATTAGGAAAAGGTACTTCAGAAGTTTAAGGTCTTTCTATTATAAGAAACAGATCACTTAAAACCACCTCCTCTGGTGGACATCAACCATTATCTGTATCACTTTCTTTTGTCTGGTCACAGTTTTAAAGAAAAATACAAAGTCCCAGGATATTTCTACTATAGGCTTTCTTATTCCAAGAGATTTATAGAATGTGTTGGTGTGAGGCATGAAGGGTATTCAAGGAAATACAAACCATAATTGTGTTGTGTCTGGGGACAAAGGCATGAAGATTGAAAAGTGAGATGATCATGCTTTTTCAAAGAGAAGACAGGGGTCACCTTTTTGTGTTGTCAGTAAAACCTAGTGTGGAATGTTCAATCTATGTGTGGACATAAATCTACATCAAGGCAGTTACTTAACTCTCTGAATTTATTCTTAGAACAAATGATAATTTAGGTGACTTGCTGTCTTTAGGTCTGCCATTAATGTAATTAGAGATGGCTAAACCTTCTCCGTCAAGGGCCAAATAGTAAATATTTTAGGCTTCTCTAGCCACATAAAGTCTCTGTCATATGCATGTATATACATATATATATTTATTCCACAAAATGTAAAAATGTTTCTTAGCTTACAGGCTGTATAAAAATAAGACCACATGTCAGATTTTACTCAGAGGCTGTACTCTGGGGATCCCTGGTATAGATACCTTACTATTCAATGCCAATCATGCTTTGGAGAACAAGAGAGTGGCGCAGCAAGAAGAAGAGAATAAAGAATAGTCTGGAAATTTCACAAATGTTCAAGCTCCATGAACAGCCATTTTATACATTTCAAGATTTACTAGCATAACTATTGGGGGAAAAAAGGGGTGTCATTCTTTATTTATCTCACAGAAATTTCCTTTAAGCTGAAAGTACTTTTTTTAAAGTTAGTCTTTATTAATAAAGTACTTACAGAAATAATTTCTAAATCTAGCATAGAACATAAAAGTGCTAGATTATTTCATCTACAAGTTTGCTTCTATTTAAGACTCTATGACTTTAAAAAAATTATTTTTTAAGTTTTTACACAGAGCATTTGAGAAACTGGTAGGTAAAAGTACACATGATAAGTTGCATACCACAACGATCATTTTCAGTACCCAGACACTATAAATTCTAAAGTCTCTAAAAAAAATTGAGCTTAAGTGGAAGACAAATTTAAACCAAGCTGCAACTATTTATAAAGAAAAATGAAGCTTTTCTCCTTTGACTCATCTCCAAATTTAGAAAATTTGTAACTTAAGACTAAGTCCAATCACAATCAATGTTAAGTTCACTTAAAGCCACAGATCTTGGTAGCTCAAGTCCTCTATCAAGGCAAATTCTGAAAAGAATATAAACCACTTCAACAAACATGGCAAAGGACACAACTTACTACAGAAAAATTTCTAATTCACTTTCTAAAGCAAGAAAAAACTTAATCGGTAAGTTGTTATCTCTTTTCTTGCAATAGTGTTAACTTAATAACTGCTAATAAAAACTAAAATATAGGTTATGACATTTTCTTACATGAACTTAAACTAGTATAACAAAGGACATAATTTCAGAGAATAAAAACCAAGGCTATTGGTCCCTCAAGCTGAAATAATGAACAAATATTTTCAAGCCAGTGACCAAATGAAAGTACTCCTGTATTCTACTGATAATTCAAAGCCTCAAAGGGAACCTATAAGAATTAGAGATAAACAAACCTAATTCACTCATTTTAGTATTTCCATTTGTTTTGTGTGCCGAATCTGCAGAGAGATAGCAATAAAATGATTAGTGCTTAAAAGGAAATGCATCATATGGTTCTTTACCACAGGTTCATCACCAAAACCTTAACAGATTTTTATCACTTAAAAGGACAGTCATCTATCAGGGAAAAAAAAAAAAAAATCAAACTAACTCTTTTTAAAAGAGAATAACTGAGGAGTAGAAACCTCATGTGAAGGTAAATGTTTCTTTTTTAGTTCCCACAATAAAGCACCCTTATGGGCTAGGAAACTCTAAAAATGAAGCAGGTCTCTTGGAATGACATTCCTAGTTTTCTTTCATAGTCATGAAATCAATTTAAGGGCAATACTCTTCTAAGGTCTTAAAGTGTGTTCAGTCATGTCCGACTCTTTGTGACCCCATGACTATACAGTCCATGGAATTCTCCAGGCAGGATACTGGAGTGGGTAGCCTTTCCCTTCTCCAGGGGATCTTTCCATCCCAGGGATCAAACCCAGGTCTCCTGCATAGAAGGCGAATTTTTACCAGCTGACCCACAAGGGAAGAAATGCAGTTAAGGCACGAAAAATTTATAGCCCTAGGCCACAAAGGCTCAGTCTTCAATTTTTTATTAGCATTATACTGGGAAGAATAAAATGTCCCTGACATTAATTTAAAACCATTTTGCTAACAAAAAGAATCATAGCAACATACAAGGACACAACCTCTAAAAAAGAATGAAGAAATTATTTTATACACTTATATGGAAATTTATAGCCCTGAGCCACAAAGGCTCAGTCTTCAATTTTTTATTAGCATTATACTGGGAAGAATAAAATGTCCCTGACATTAATTTAAAACCATTTTGCTAACAAAAAGAATCATAGCAACATACAAGGACACAACCTCTAAAAAAGAATGAAGAAATTATTTTATACACTTATATGGAAGGATGTCTCAATATATTTTAAGTGAAAATCAACACTAAGAAGGTACAGAAAAGAGCAATTATTGGGCTAAAATGTGGGTTAAAAAACACAGGAAAAGATGATTTACACATGAATTCCCTTATGTCTCCATAAAATATCTCTGGAAGACTACCTAAGAAACTGACAGTGCTGGTTGCTCAAGGAATCTGGGTAGACAAACAACGAGAGGAGCTAGGAGACTTTCCATCATATATTTATAGAAATTTTGAATTTCGAACCATATAAATACATGTTCCTGCTGCTGCTAAGTTGCTTCAATCATGTCTGACTCTGTGCGACCCCACAGACGGCAGTCCACCAGGCTCCCCCGTCCTTGGGATTCTCCAGGCAAGAACACTGGAGTGGGTTGTCATTTCCTTCTCCAATGCATGAAAGTGAAAAGTGAAAGTGAAGTCTCTCAGTCATGTCTGACTCTCAGCGACCCCATGGACTGCAGCCTAACAGGCTCCTCCGTCCATGGGATTTTCCAGGCAAGAGTACTGGAGTGGGGTGCCATTGCCTTCTCCAATAAATACATGTTAAGTACCCTATTTAAAAATATGAGAAAGCTGAACCAATAGACAAAACAATCTCTTACCAGATCTTGAGCTTCTTAGGGGAGGTCTACGCAGGCTGTTTAGAGGGTCTTCACTCATCACTAATACGGGAAAGAAAAAAACAAAATACATATATAAAATGTCTAACATATTAGATTTATTATACAATTACCTAGTTAGTCAGCAAAGCTTTTTTCTGAGCTCTCCATTATGCTAAGTATGGGAACACAATAGTGAACGAGAGAAAGGTTTGCTGCCATGAAAAATACATGGGTTTGATGTAAAATTTGGCAGTTTTTCTCACCAGACCATATTTGTATATAAAAAAAAGGAGTATCAAATAAAACTTCTAAATATCTCAATTAAGAACCAAAATCTGTACCGTAGCACCAACTCAATTATCTATTCCATTGTGGCATACCCTCACTGTGGATTATTTATGTCAAACTTTGTTCTGGGGGTTAACTTCCTAAGAGTTAATACACTCTCTCCAATTATTTAACTTGTGTGTTTCAACACACACAAACTCTAATTTAAAAAAACATGTTAATGTTAGCCATAATTTATTTCAGACTGTCTACAGTTCAATGGCACAGGGTTAATGAGGAAGCCAATCTCATTAAATAATAAGTTAATGTTAGCCTAGAAAGCCAAGGTGTATGTCCTCAAAGAACCTCGCACAAATAATATAAACCCCAATCTATATTTAAATTTGGATTATATTACACTTGGCTTCATTTGTATCTATAAAAAAAGCAGTATGTTTGGCTCTGCGTGAGAAGTGCAAAAACCATGCTCCAAACTAGCTATCACTGACCCGCTCGCCATTATATTGGCTGCCTATGTTTGTTCTCATAAAACTGACTTAACCCCATTTCCTCTTCACAGTATCAAGAAGAGAAATCCTGAAGGGATATCCATTTATTTGTTCTAAAAATACTTATTGAGCATGTTTTCGAACATCTTAAAGACAGAGATGTAGAGAAGTAATTAAGTTGACTTTATGTAGCTCGAAAGGCAGAATTAAGATCAGGAGAAATTTACAGCAAAGTAGCTTTTAGTTCAATGGTAAAAACAAAAGCAACCAAATTATTAGTGTTGTCTCCAAAACAGAACTGATGGTGAGGGAGTGATTCTACATCACTGCAGATGATCAACAGTACATGAATGGATGTTAACAGAAGGACACCTACACTGATAGGGTATTAGGGAATAAAATAACAAGGATTCTTCTTTAGTAGCAATCTCCTTCCCTTTTTTGCTCACCACTGCACCCCCAGAATCTAGGAACGGCACTAGTATAAAGTAGGTGCTCAATAAACATCTGGAGCGTGAATGAATTCTGTAATTACAGCAGTCAGAGAATCAAATGTTCATGACAAAATGTGGTTTAGTCACTCGGTCATGTCTGACTCTTCTGCAACCCCATGGACTAGATGGAGCGCACCAGGCTCCTGTGTTCAAGGGATTTCCCAGGCAGGAATACTGGAGTGGCTTGCCATTTCTTTCTCCAGGGGATATTCCTGAATCAGGGATTGAACCTGTGTCTCCTGCACTGGCAAGCAGATTCTTTACTCCTGAGCCACCAGGGAAGCCCTCATGTTAAAACAGAAGGCAGTAAAAATATTTAACAATAACTATTTAACTAGAAACCATGACTACTAAAAAATATTTAATGTTAGGAAAAGTTACTAAAATTATCCTACTATATTTTTAGGTTATGAAATTAGTTTCATGACTGGAATGAGTCTGGCCATAGAAGAAGTTATATAGGTATATATGAACGGAACGGACAGAACCACCTAATCACCATTTTAATGTGAGAATAATGCAATTCTGAAACTTCAAACAAGAAGCTACTCTAGACTAATACAATCAACATTTTCATGATTTCCAAAACCGGATGACAAATGATGTGGCTGTCTTTACTAAGATGTTTGAGAAAGTGGTCCCTTGGTGTGTGTGTGAAAGTCGCTCAGCTGTGTTTTTGCTACCCCATGGACTGTAGTCCATGGAATTCTCCAGGCCAGAATACTGGAGTAGCCGTTCCCTTCTCCAGGGGTTCTTCTCAACCCAGGGATCGAACCCAGGTCTCTCATAGTGCAGGTGGATTCTTAACCAGCTGAGCCACCAGGGAAGTCCCTTGGTATAGGTCATCATTTTCAACGACACTTTTGGATAAAGTTTTGTCAGACCACACCAGTGGTCCTATATAAAATTACAGCACGATTTTGAACACCAAAGTTGAACTGAAAGTCTGTGATTCTACAAGAAGGAAGAAGAGCCTATATATATATTTTTTTAACTGAAGTACAGTTGATTTACAATAAGTTTCTAGTGTATAGTAAAGTGGTTCAGTTCTATATATATATACACACACACAATATATATATTCTTTTTCATATTATTTTCCATTATGGTTTATTACAGGATATTGAATACAGTTTCCTGCATTATATGTAGAATTTTGTTATCTATTTTATATATAGTAGCTCATATCTGCTAATCCCGAACTCCTAACTTATTCCTCCCCTACCCTCTTGCCCCTGTGGTAACTGTAAGTCTGTGAATCTGTTTCTGTTGTGTAAATACGTTTGCTTGTATCATATTTTAGATTCTATGTACAAGTGATACTATATATATGTCTTTCTCTTTCTGACTTATTTCACTTTAATATGATAACCTCTAGATCCTTCTATGTTGCTGCAAATGGCAGTATTTCATTTTTATGACTATTATTCCATTTTGCACGTGTGTGTGTATACATATATAAATACACACACACATACATACACACACACCACTTTCACTTCTTTATTCCATTCATCTGTTGATGGACATTAAGGTGGCTTCCATGTCTTGGCTATGGTAAATAGTGCTGCTAAGAACCGGTGGGTACATGTATATTTCTGAATTAAGAGTTTTCTCCTGATATATATCCAGGAGTGGGATTGCAGGATTATATGGCAACTCTATTTTTAGTTTTAAGGAACCTCCTAGTGTTTTCCATAGTGGTTGTACCAATTAATATTCCCTCAAACAAGGAAGGGCCTATCTTAAACTTGCATTTTAAGTAGTTTCCATCAAACTGACTCCTGTTTAAGTAATTCCTCTGCTAGAGAGACTTTCAGTTCAGTTCAGTTGCTCAGTTGTGTCCTACTCTTTACGACCCTGTGGACTGCAGCATGCCAGGCTTCCCTATCCATCACTAATTCCCGGAGCTTGCTCAAACTTATGCCCATGGAGTTGGTGATACCATCCAACCATCTCATCCTCTGTCATCCAATTCTCCTCTGGCCTTCAATCTTTCCCAGCATCAGAGTCTTTTCCAATAAGTCAGTTATTCATATCAGGTAGCCAACGTACTCGAGTTTCAGCTTCAGCATCAGTCCTTCCAATGAATATCAGTACTTTACAAAGCTTGTACAGACAGACTTGACAAGCATTCATTTAATGACTTTCCTAAACATTCTCCTTTTTTAAGAGGAATGACAGAGGAGCAAGACAAGCATTAGATATAGTATGATTTTTAAAAGCACCTTTTATAGTAAAAGAACACAGAGTATCTCAAATCTCCCCAAAATGCACATATCTTTATGTCTAGTTATACTGTAGCACAATATATTCCAGGTAATATGTGCATGAGTTCCATCCATCTACCATCTACACTGGGAAATGTTTTGTTTTTTCCATTATCAACCATAGCATGAGCTTTGTCAGAAAAAGAAATGCTTAAGTAAAATTTTATGAACTTTACACCGCCTGCAAAGTGCTGAGGAAAAAAAAACCCACCTTATATCCATATGTTTTACTGTATACTAAGTGATTTTGCAAGTACCATTCACTTTTGCAGTGAGCTTCTGAGTTAGGCCAGGTTAAGCCATACAGATGAAGGCCTGAGGGTCAACATGGCTAGCTAATATGATGAAGATCCAGTGCTCTTTGCACAACATTATGCAGCCATGTATCTCAATAGCAGTCCTAAAATACAAGCTTAATGTGAACTCCAAAAGACTGTATGAGACATTCTATTGTATAATAGTTTTATAATGGTCTGTATGGTCTGTAGGCTGGTGCTCAACAGTCTTCATTAAACCAATTTCCTTAACCCCATAAATTTTATAAATTTATTGTAGATTTTATTTTTGCTGTAGATTTTTAAAATGAGAAACTTTTGTTTTTCCAGGCATAAGCAGCACGTAATTGAAGCTACTGTAAATAAAATTTCAAGAATATAGTTTTCCCAAATGGCCTGAAAAATGTGATTATAGAGAAGGCACACTACCCTTAACTGGCAGCATTTCTTCCTCCTAAGTGAAAGTCGTTCAGTTGTGTTCAACTCTTTGTGACCCAATGGACTATACAGTCCATAGAATTCTCTAGGCCAGAATACTGGAGTGGGTAGCCTTTCTCTTCTCCAGGGGATCTTCCCAAACCAGGTCTCCCGCATTACAGGCAGATTCTTTACCAGCTGAGCCACAGGGAAACCCAAGAATACTGGAGTGGGTAGCCTTCCCCTCCTCCAGAGGATCTCTGACCCAGGAATCAAATATGCATTGCAGGCGGATTCTCTACCAACTGAGCTATCAGAGAAGCCCAAGAAGAGGATGTATCTTACAACTGATGAGATCTTAGATTTAATATAGTATCAAATTGAGATTGATTATATTGTGTCATGATTTTACTATGCAGACCATTTAATCCATTTTACATGACACATTTATTCACTCAACACTTAACAAGCTTTACTGAGCAGTTAATTATTCCATGGGAGAGTGACAGTGAGGTACTTGGGGCAAGTGAATGGGCTTTGGAGAAGACAAGCCTAGGTCTGAATTTGGCTCAGTTACATAGCAAGTAATCTTAAGAGAAAAGGCAGCTACTCTGTGCTCCAGTTTCCTCACCAAAAGAGTGGGTACATCTATTCTGCATAGTTATGTGAATTAATTAACATATACCAAGTATATGGTACTTAGAAAGTATTCAAGTATGTGCCCTGTCTGTTCTTGACACATGCTGCTGCTGTTGCTAAGTTGCTTCAGTCGTGTCTGACTCTGCGACCCCATAGACAGCAGCCTGCCAGGCTCCCCCATCCCTGGGATTCTCCAAGCAAGAACACTGGAGTGGGTTGCCATTGCCTTCTCCAATGTGTGAACATGAAAAGTGAAAGTGAAGTTGCTCAGTCATGTCCGACTCTTTGTGACCCCATGGACTGTAGCCCACCAGGCTCCTCCGTCCATGGGATTTTCCAGGTATGCCACTATTGCTTAACTCAATTTAACAACTTAAAAAGAAGATTCACTGAAACTTTGAATGAGGTATGATTTGGGACCCATGACTGACCCAATAATCCAATAACCCAATAATTATAGGCTATAATCTATCCATAAAAAAAGCTGACAGGTTAGGAAAAAAATGAACTCAACTCTTCTTACCTGGAGTCTCTTGTGTTCTCCTGATAGCTTTCTTTGTGACCGTTTGGCTTAAAACAGTTTGTGAAGGTGGTTCATCCTCTAAAGAATAGACATAACAATTGTAAAACTTAGAATATGCAAAGTGAGTAGAGATTATGTATATTAACAGTGATATATAAATAGAAATGCAAGTAATTCATTCTGTTATGAAAACTTGGTCTCTCTGTACACAGGCGCCACATCAAATCCCAGAGACAGAGTTGTGAGTGAAGCGGAAAAGGACAGCTTTACTACTTTGCCAGGCTTGCCTTGAAAAACTATGTGTCCAATCCCCAGAGGACTTCATGAATATTTTTATAAGTGGGTCAAAGGTGGGGTGTCTGACAAGATAAGGGTGTGAGCAAGGTTTGCACTCCCTTACTCTCATCTCAGGTGGTCAGTCTCCTAATCCTGATGATTAATCTGGGCCTTTTAATCTTGCATCAGGTGAGTTCTTGGTTGTTCTTTCCTTGATCAGCAACAGTTGGAACCTGCCCTTTGGAACTCAGAGAAGGTCATAATGGCTGGTGTACTGCCTCCAAATAATGGGGAGACTCACAGGGGCCCACTCAGTTTCAATCTCTTCAGAAATGTGTAATTAAGGGGTTCCCGGGAGATGGTGATGAACAGGGAGGCCTGGTGTGCTGCACTTCATGGGGTCACAAAGAGTCGGACACGACTGAGCGACTGAACTGAACTGAACTGAACTGGTGACTCGGTGGTAAAGAATCTGCCTGCCAATGCAGAAGACTTGGGTTTGACCCCTGGGTAGGGAAGATCCTCTATAGAAGGAAATAGCAACCCATTCCAGTATTCTTGCCTGGGAAAGCCCATGGACAGAAGCGCCTAGTGGGTTACAGTCCATAGGGTGGCAAAAAGAGTCAGACACGACTTAGGGGACGCTAAACAACAAAAAATTAGGTTTACCAAAACTTGGGAATTGAAATAGTAGTAGAAGGGAAGATCCTCTATAGAAGGAAATAGCAACCCATTCCAGTATTCTTGCCTGGGAAAGCCCATGGACAGAAGCGCCTAGTGGGTTACAGTCCATAGGGTGGCAAAAAGAGTCAGACACGACTTAGGGGACGCTAAACAACAAAAAATTAGGTTTACCAAAACTTGGGAATTGAAATAGTAGTAGTTCTTACTACTGAGGAGTAGTTCTTACTACTCTTTAGGACAACATAAAAATAAACTACTCACCAATGATGCTTTACAAAATAAATACAGAAATATTACTCTAGAAAATGTAAAAGATAGGCTAAAAAGGAAGAATGAAAAACATGTAGATTCTCATAGATTTACTAAAAATAGAAGTATATCTTTTGTGTGTAAAAAAAAAGAAAAAAACTAGCTTATACAATTGCATAGGCCTGTGTAGAAGAGTCATACAACTTAGCATATTTCCTTTGCCTTCCAAAGCATTCTTCTAGCTACTGGAAATACAGAAAGAACATAAACACTGAAGTATAACATGCTCCCTCAAATATATATGTAGGGTTTTTGTCTTCAGAAGTTTATAATCTTAAAAGAGAGATAAAACATGTATAGGGGTTTATAGGGGTCTTGAACTGCTACTCCCAACAGTAATTCACATATCTTTAACATAATTTCCAAAATCATCAGCACTTTACTGTGTCAGCACTTCAGGCATCAGCAGGCAATGTGCAGCCTATTGTGTGTGTGTGTGTTAGTCGCTCAGTCGTGCCCGACTCTTGCGACCCCATGGACTGCAATCCATGAGGTTCCTCTGTCCATGAGATTTTCCAGGCAAGGGGGAGTGGGTTGCCATTTCCTTCTTCAAGGGATCTTCCCAACCCAGGGATCGAACTTTGGTCTTCTGCACTGCAGGCAGATTCTTTACCAACTGAGCTACAAGGGAAGCCCCAGCTCTAAACTGAAAATCCACCTCCTCTTCATCATATTCACCAATGGTCTATCACCAACTACGTAATCCCATTGTGATTCAAGCCCCTTGGTTTTACCTCATAGGTACCCTACCTGGAGCCAACATGAAACTCCATCTGTGACTCAGTGTTAGATGGGGTAGGGGCAATGTGGGACAGGATGCATTACTGGCGATGATTCATCTGTGACTTTCCTAAAACTACACAATCACTTTGTCAGTAACCCTGTGGCCCATTTAGATGAAAACTAATTAAAGTTACTTTGTCACGCTACAGCTTAACTACTGAGGTTACACTGACGGTCCCCAACAGGCGAATTTCTGGCAGAGACCACCAAACTAGAGAAAGAGGGATCAGTTCAAGTTTATCACACACTGGGAAGCTTCAGGTTCAGGATGACTGCCTTGACCCCATTTCACTGTAAACATGTGGGTGGGACCTCAAATCAATTCAACTGCGGCTAGTCCTCAAAACGGCCACTCACTTAATTTCCCTTCCTTTCTCCCCTCCTGGATAGTGACGGGGAAAGACTGGACAGTTAGATGAAAATCAAAAATCTCATTTGAGGACTTCTGGCCTCGGAGTTAAAGGAGGAAATGGAAGTGGCTTTGGCAGAAACATCCGCAGGGTAGAGAGAACCGATATGAAACCGACGTGAAACTGAACTCTGAGTGATTCAGTGTCCTGCCTTCTGCCTAACTCGCCGCCCCGAAGCGCAGGCCTGCAGAAAACAGGCAATCCTGACATCCTAAATTGATGCCCAGGGAAGCACGCGGCTCTTATACTCTGCTCAGGTCACTACGCACGACCGCCTTTCCTTCCGGCGCCCCCGCCCTGGCACTTTCCCGCCAGCGGCCCGGGCGGCCCGGGGGTGGGGGCTCACGTCCATCCCGGAGAAGCTCAGAGGGGACGAGCTCAAGGCAGGCACACGCCCGCCCAGGACGCTCACACCCTTCGCGCGTACCCGCCCACGGCACTCCCTCCCTGACTCGCGGCTGACACTGTTACCTCCGACTGTCTCACCTTCGGATGAATGAGAGTCCCGTAATCTTCTTCTGGTCGTAACCGGAGAGGGTCGTATCGGAGGCGGCGGCGAGTGCAGCTGCTCCTGGAGGCGAGTAGCTCTCCGCGTCTGCATCTCCTCGGCTTCGTGGAGTCGGGGCTGCCTTCGCTGCCGAGACCGAAGGTAATAGGCGCTTTCTCTCACTTCCTCTTTCGCCGAATCGGGCCGGAACCCTTCTAGCGGAATCTGTCTTCCCACCCGGGCCTTTTCTTTGGCCGCCCGGGGCTCGAAGTCGCCGTACACTTCGGGCGGCTCTTCTGAGAACCTCACTTCCCGCCGGCCGTGGCGCGACGGCGTAGGAGTTCCGTACGCAGGCACGTCACTGCTGCCGCCATTTTGAGGGGCGAGCCGGGGCCTTCCCTCGCGTAGCGGAGCCCTGGGCGTGACGTACAGCGCCCATCCTTCCCTCTCCGGCTCCGCCCGCCGCCCCTCGCCTGCCATAGTTGTTGACGTAGTTTGAGTCGCTCGCGAAGGTGTTTTGCGATGCCCTTAAGAGTCTCCTGCCGTTGGTGGCGATCGTTTCTTGGGGTGTAGGTTGTTGGTGTCGGCGGTCAGGGAGGCAGTTGAGCGTCGCCGGGGCTGCCGCCTGCGTCGTCGCTGCTGTGCTGCAAACCGGCCTCTGGGCCCATGGTGTGCTCCGAGGGCTGTGAGAGAGGCAGTCCCTGTGCTGGGTCAGCTGCCGCGGGTCACTCCCGCCTCCTGGCTAAGGCACCAAAGAGGAGGAGAAGAGCGTGGAGGCGTCGCTGTCCTCGGCCTTCGGGGTGGGAGGGAGGGAAGACGGAGAAGGGACAAGTGGCTGGGCAAATTGCCGGTCCTCCGTCCAGCTGCTCCTGGCAACTGTTGCCTGCTCGCAAGAGGCGCCCGGCCGGGCCCCCAGCACGGAGTCGCTCGGAAAGGCGGAGTGAAACGCGGGTGGAGAAGTCTCGGTCCTCAGCCCCAGGCTGTTGCGCAGTTTTCCCGCAGCCTTTTGGATCGACTCTTGCCTTCGCCATAACTTTCCAAGTGTCCCTTTGCAGGGCTGATAAGACATACTCGCAGGTGTCATCTTTCCCTGGAGAAAATTTTAGTTTGAAGTTCCTTGGGAAAGCAGTTTACCAGATTTAGGTTTTAAAAGTCACTTGTTGAGGACGAAATCGGATCTACAGGCTTACGTGGGTAGATTTCCATTTACAAAATGTGCGCAGCAAACAATAGTACTCCTGATTTCGTATAAAGGCTCTACTTCAGCAACCCTGTTAAAGACATTGTTAGTGCGTGTTATGGGCAGTGAGAAGTGAACAAATACTTTGATTAAAGACAGCACTGTAATTTTCAGTTGTGATCCATTATTTTCACTTTGCTTCTCAGCATGACTTGATATACTGCATTTGATACAGGGTTTTTTTCTGCGTTTACTGAATAAGAAAGCATGACAAAGCCATTTTTTTCACTTCTGTGTACCGTATTTGCAGCTGTGGAAAAATCTGCAAATATCTAAAGTTATACACACTGAGGGAATGTTATTGAAAAATCGGTTAATCTTGCCTTCACATACACACCCCCTTCTCGGACGATTTTCCATAATTGATCTTAGTGACTAGATTTTAAAATTTGCAGTTTGGATAGCAGTTACAGTGAATGGGCCTGAAAATTTTGAAGTTAAGTGAAAGTCGCTCAGTCATGTCTGATTCTTTGGGACCCCATGGTGTACAGTCCATGGAATTCTCCAGGCCAAAATACTAGAGTTACTCTTTACCTTCTCCAGGGGATCTTCCCAACCCAGGGATCGAACCCAGGTCTCCCGCATTGCGGGCATATTCTTTACCAGCTGAGCCACAAAGGTATATATACTCTTTCATGTATTTAAAATCACTTTAGAATGTTTTTGAGCAACTCATTGTCCAAACTGGGGTCACATTTTATTTTAATGAAATCTTAACGATGTCTTGTGTTTTCACTAAAATAGTCCATAAATTTGGCCACAGACACAAGTAATTACATGCTTTAGAATCACCTAGGTTTTTGCTTGATGGAAGCTCTCGTTTAGTTTTCTGTTTGTTTTTTTTTTAATTATATACAATATAGCCAAAGAAACTAAAGGAATAGCAACATGAGAGGTGCTACTTTTTAAAGAATCTTTTATCTTAGGGAAAATTAAAAGCATGTTCTCCCTTGTCAGCCTGAGTTAGTATATTTAGAAAATTTGTGGGACTTTTCTCTGACAAAATGCCGAGAAGTGTTGATACTTGGTTAATATCTGGCTTTTACTTGTTTTAACTAGTGCTTTATAAGTACTCTATTAATTACTCTATTAATATGTAACAGGAAAAGTACTGTAATAGATGAAAATATATAATAGATTCAAGGATATAATAAAAGAATAATAGATAAAATGATATAAAACTTTACACAAGTAGTATTAATAAAGTTCACATTATAGTGGTAATATTAATACATATATTAAGCTCTTTAACTGAGGACAGTTAACTATATAGAAACTTGGATACAGATTGTAAAACAGGTTTAGGGGGCTGTATTAAAAAGACAGGAGATTCAATACATAAGTACATATATTGCTGCTGTTAATTTGCTTCAGTCCTGTCGGAGACTGCAGGCCCACACACTGTAGCCCACCAGCTCCTCCATCCATGGGATTCTCCAGGCAAGAATACTGCAGGGGCTTGCCATGCCCTCCTCTGGGGATCTTCCCGAGCCAGGGATGAAGCTGCATGTCTATGTCTCCTGCCTTGGTAGGCGGGTTCTTTACTACTAGCACCATCTGTGTCATCTTGTAATTAAAAATGCTTGAAGAACTTAGGAATGGTTTTCAAAATCATGAGAAGCTTGACGCAAAATCAGAGGAATAGTAACTTTAGCATTAAAACACATTTTTTTAGGGTTTTCCCTCTTGTCTAGGTAATACGGGTACATAATCCTAGCTCTGCCATACATGCCTCCCACACTTAGCAACTTGACAAATACCAACTTTCATTACCAACTGTGAGGTAAAGCTAAACCCTTGTCGAACCAGATATTCTGCTGTAGATGTTTTCCAAACCCAAGGGTGGCACAAAAGAGGTGACGTTATAGAGGCGGTAGACTCTGCTAATATCATAAGGCAACTGCTGCACTGCTAATACCAAGAGGAAGCATGAGCTCTGAATGTTAAACAGTTATTGTGGGATTTTGAGATCTATGGAGGAATTCATTGAATCGAAAGAGAAATGATTAGAACAAAGAATAGACTCATTAATTCATGTATTTATTAAACATCTGTGTTGAAACAATAGATGCTTAATAAATATATGAATTAAGAGTATTTTTCACCCTGAGGGAATTTGCCACATATTAGGGAAGCATATATACAAAATTATAATTGGCATTAATTTAAATACCTATTAGGCCTCAGTCTAGAAATCTAATGTTCTTGACACTGGATTTCTAAGTAAAGCAGCTATTTTACTAAGATAATTTTTGTACATGAGTTTTTTGTTTGCTGTTCCGTGCCTAAGTCATGTCTGACTCTGCAACCCCATAGACTCCAGCAGCCAGGCTCCTCTCTCCTTCACTATCTCCTGGAGTTTTTTGTTCAGGGTAAGCAGAAATCCTGTTACGTAGTGAGAAAGCATTTATCAATTCATTGTACATAGTGTTCACAGTTTTGGTCAGAGAAATAACGTTGGGGTTATATCTTAGTAGAAAAAGGTTAACATTGTTATTTTTAATAAAAAGATTAAAATATTAAAAGGAAGTAAAGCCATGAAATTAAAAGATGCTTACTCCTTGGAAGAAAAGTTATAACCAACCTAGATAACATATTGAAAAGCAGAGACATTACTTTGCCAACAAAGGTCCGCCTAGTCAAAGCTATGGTTTTTTCCAGTGGTTATGCAAGAGTTGGACTGTGAAGAAAGCTGAGTGCTGAAAACTTGATGCTTTTGAACTGTGGTGTTGGAGGACTCCTGAGAGTCCATTGGTCTGCAAGGAGATCCAACCAGTCCATTCTAAAGGAGATCAGCCCTGGGATTTCTTTGGAAGGACTGATGCTAAAGCTGAAACTCCAGTACTTTGGGCAAGACTCTGATGCTGGGAGGGATTGGGGGCAGGAGGAAAAGGGGATGGCACCTCTGTCATGATGGCTGGATGGCATCACTGACTCGATGGACATGAGTCTGAGTGAACCCCAGGAGTTGGTGATGGACAGGGTGGCCTGGCGTGCTGCGATTCATGGGGTCGAAAAGAGTCGAACACCACTGAACGACTGAACTGAACTGAAAGACATAGTAGCCAGCTGCATTTATTCCCCATTCTCACAAGTGATAGAAAAAATATTTTGAATACTTAATATAAATGAAAATGCCTGCTGGAAATGAAGTGGACAACAATAAATGGCCTTCCACTTATTCTTTGTTGAATTCGAAATTGCAATTAAACATCTAAAAATGTTCCCAAATCCTGCAACTTCTGCCAAAAAACGATGGTTGAAGACACCAAAAAAATAAGTTACTTACATGAAGAATCATTAACCCAATAAAATTTTAAGCTTGTGCTGTGTACTGCTGCTGCTACTGCTGCTAAGTCACTTCAACCACGTAGGACTCTATGTGACCCCCATAGACGGCAGCCCACCAGGCTCCTCCCTACCTGGGATTCTCCAGGCAAGAACACTGGAGTGGGTTGCCATTTCCTTCTCCAATGCTTGAAAGTGAAGTCGCTCAGTCGCGTCTGACTCTTTATGACTCCGTGGACTGCAGCCCACCAGGTTCCTCCGTCCGTGGGATTTTCCAGGCAAGAGTACTGGAGTGGAGTGTCATCGCCTTCTGCGGTGCTCTGTTCTAGGTAACCCTATTCTAGGTGCTGAGGATATAGCGGAAAAGACTAGACCAAAGACAACCTTCTCTTCTAGGATTTTATATTCTATGGGAGTCAGATAAAAATCAATAGTATGTTGGTCAGGAGTTTTATAGGAAAAAATTAGGAAAGGGGAAGTGAGGTTTATGTGAGATTTCTTCTCTGTTGTCTTGAATTGGCCCAGTTCAGGAACAGGACTTTTAGACTGACTTGACAGTTGCCCTTAACCAATTATGTGTTCTTGGGTAAACTGCTTTCCATCTCTCAATTTTCATAAAATTAATAGTTCAAGAAAACATCTTTTATCCATTTAGCCGACACCTTTGTGCATTATCTCATTTACTCACAACCACCTTATGAGGTATAGTATAGCGTTGTCCGCATTTAACGTGGGGACACGCACCTCATAAAGCAGGCAGTCGGTTTCCAAATCAAGCTTGACTGGTGCTTGCTATTATCATTGGCTAGTGCCGCTCACTGCGTTGGTTCCATTGGTTCCTCAAGCCTGTGAGCTTTAGCTTTTTTAAGGGCTCGCTTCGGTTCAGTTCCGTCGCCCAGTCGTGTCCGACTCTTTGAGACCCCAAGGGCTGAGCCAGGCTTCTCTGGCCATTCACCAGTTCCAGGGCCCTCCAATATGTTGCAGAGATGTCTGCCTTCGGGTTAGAGAGCGGCGCGACAGCGAGAACGCTGGGCGGCTTTTCGGCTCTGTCCCTGCTCTCCCCACGCCTCCAGCCTCCAGCCTCCAGCCCCGCCGCCCGCTGGCCGGGGGGGTGGGGCCGGGGTGACGCCTG
>SJYC01020042.1:0-26600 GCA_006408675.1 Madoqua kirkii | reverse complement strand
ATGCAAGAGTTGGACTGTGAAGAAAGCTGAGTGCTGAAAACTTGATGCTTTTGAACTGTGGTGTTGGAGGACTCCTGAGAGTCCATTGGTCTGCAAGGAGATCCAACCAGTCCATTCTAAAGGAGATCAGCCCTGGGATTTCTTTGGAAGGACTGATGCTAAAGCTGAAACTCCAGTACTTTGGGCAAGACTCTGATGCTGGGAGGGATTGGGGGCAGGAGGAAAAGGGGATGGCACCTCTGTCATGATGGCTGGATGGCATCACTGACTCGATGGACATGAGTCTGAGTGAACCCCAGGAGTTGGTGATGGACAGGGTGGCCTGGCGTGCTGCGATTCATGGGGTCGAAAAGAGTCGAACACCACTGAACGACTGAACTGAACTGAAAGACATAGTAGCCAGCTGCATTTATTCCCCATTCTCACAAGTGATAGAAAAAATATTTTGAATACTTAATATAAATGAAAATGCCTGCTGGAAATGAAGTGGACAACAATAAATGGCCTTCCACTTATTCTTTGTTGAATTCGAAATTGCAATTAAACATCTAAAAATGTTCCCAAATCCTGCAACTTCTGCCAAAAAACGATGGTTGAAGACACCAAAAAAATAAGTTACTTACATGAAGAATCATTAACCCAATAAAATTTTAAGCTTGTGCTGTGTACTGCTGCTGCTACTGCTGCTAAGTCACTTCAACCACGTAGGACTCTATGTGACCCCCATAGACGGCAGCCCACCAGGCTCCTCCCTACCTGGGATTCTCCAGGCAAGAACACTGGAGTGGGTTGCCATTTCCTTCTCCAATGCTTGAAAGTGAAGTCGCTCAGTCGCGTCTGACTCTTTATGATTCCGTGGACTGCAGCCCACCAGGTTCCTCCGTCCGTGGGATTTTCCAGGCAAGAGTACTGGAGTGGAGTGTCATCGCCTTCTGCGGTGCTCTGTTCTAGGTAACCCTATTCTAGGTGCTGAGGATATAGCGGAAAAGACTAGACCAAAGACAACCTTCTCTTCTAGGATTTTATATTCTATGGGAGTCAGATAAAAATCAATAGTATGTTGGTCAGGAGTTTTATAGGAAAAAATTAGGAAAGGGGAAGTGAGGTTTATGTGAGATTTCTTCTCTGTTGTCTTGAATTGGCCCAGTTCAGGAACAGGACTTTTAGACTGACTTGACAGTTGCCCTTAACCAATTATGTGTTCTTGGGTAAACTGCTTTCCATCTCTCAATTTTCATAAAATTAATAGTTCAAGAAAACATCTTTTATCCATTTAGCCGACACCTTTGTTCATTATCTCATTTACTCACAACCACCTTATGAGGTATAGTATAGCGTTGTCCGCATTTAACGTGGGGACACGCACCTCATAAAGCAGGCAGTCGGTTTCCAAATCAAGCTTGACTGGTGCTTGCTATTATTGGCTAGTGCCGCTCACTGCGTTGGTTCCATTGGTTCCTCAAGCCTGTGAGCTTTAGCTTTTTTAAGGGCTCGCTTCGGTTCAGTTCCGTCGCCCAGTCGTGTCCGACTCTTTGAGACCCCAAGGGCTGAGCCAGGCTTCTCTGGCCATTCACCAGTTCCAGGGCCCTCCAATATGTTGCAGAGATGTCTGCCTTCGGGTTAGAGAGCGGCGCGACAGCGAGAACGCTGGGCGGCTTTTCGGCTCTGTCCCTGCTCTCCCCACGCCTCCAGCCTCCAGCCTCCAGCCCCGCCGCCCGCTGGCCGGGGGGGTGGGGCCGGGGTGACGCCTGGGGGAGGAGGGGGAGGGGCCGGCGCCTACCAGTCCCAGCATTCCGCGGGCGCCTACCCTCCCCGCGGAGGTCGCCATCACGTGGGCAGGGACGGGACGACGTTCAGTTCGGCGGCGGCGGAGGGGTGCAGCCCCGCGTCGAGAAGCAGAAAGAACGCTCGAAGGGCTCTCCTGACGTTGACAGTCGACGGTTTAAAGCCTCGCTAGACATTGTAAGTAAAATGTGTGTACAACTTTTCCATGTTTTAATATTTGATCTGATACCTTCTTTTTAAATATCTTTCAGAAAAGATCCCTCCCCACCCCCACCTCCTTACCGCAAAAACCTTAAACGGAGCAGGTTGGAGGTATATTTTGGTTTTGGAGTGAAAAAGAAACAGAATCGCGTAAACATTAAACACAGGAAGGTGAGAATAAATCTTTGGTTTGGACCTTGAGACGAGAAGCAGAATTCCTCTAAGGTTCAAATGTAAACGGGAAATCTCCCAGTGCAGGTATTGATTACTCCCTTACCTCCGTGTTTAACTGGATTCCATCATTCGTCGTCTTAATCCTTGTAAGGTAGTGCCCCGGCCGCCCCTCACTCTCCAACCCCTGCCTTTTAGTCTTAATGGTGCTAAAAAGAGCAGAGTTTGAAGTTTTAATGAGACCCTGCAATTACCAATTCATGACATATTATATATGTATTCCCAGTTGTATTTCATACCCGGTGAGAAAGTTTATCCCCTTTTCCTTCCTCCAAAAAAATGTACTGCCTAATCAGTAGTGCTTAATTGAAAGATTTTATATACAAGATACAAAAATCAGTTATCTTAATCTGATTCGATACACTGTTTTTATTTCAGTTTTACCTCTCTCAAGGTTCTAAAACGTTTTATTTTGGATCTCTATAAGAGATTCCTTCCTTGTGTCTGTTAAGAGTTAGGGCTGTGACTGTTTTCCGTATCTATCAGTTCAGATTTGTTTTTCAAGCACAGGATTAGTATGTAACTAGCCAGTGGAAAAGAATTTTAAAAGGAACTTAATGGTAGAGGAACTGAAAATGTTCCTGGAAGCCTTTATGTGGATTAGAATAGTTTGGAAAACTGGCTTTTGCTTTGAAAACTTTGAAAGCCTCTCCTCAGCAATATTTTTTATGCTGAATGCAGAGTCCAGAACTTGATTACCAGTTTTACTTCTGGTTTATCATGTAACCATAAGTGACTCATTTAAGCAGTATTTCACTTGTTTTTTTAACTTATGTAGAGATAATACTAGCCTGAGAGCGTCTGTAATACACAAATAAAGTAACAAGAATTTATCTAATTATTTGGGGGTTATTGGGTATTTTAATAATGTATAGTGTCCTGTATGTAATCTATCTTTGCCATGGAAGTAGTTTTGAAAACTGAAGGAGAATCCACATTCCTCTGCAGTGCAACTTGAATTTCCTGAAGGAAAGTTTGCTCAGAAGAGCTTGGTATGCTTTATGCTGTTTTTCATTTTTCATTTAGAAATTTAATTTGGTTAAAATTTCATTGCTAGTCAATATTTTATGACTGTTGTGTCCAGCAAGAGGTAATTCAGCGCACTGATTGTACTTTATCGTAGGTTTTGGACAGCAGAGTAAGCACTTGTGAGTAAAGAAAGATGGCTCCCACGTTGTTTATGAGCACAGACTTTGGAGTCACAGCTGAATTTAAATTCCTGTCCTGTCACTTTGTAACTTGGGCAGGTTACTTTATCACTCTGACCCCATGAAAGTGGAGATTTAGAGTTGTTTGGAACGTTAAATGGGATAGTTTAAGGACCTAAGTGGAAACAGTTATTGCCAATTGGGCTAATTTTCTCTTTACTAATATTAAAATAAGTGGCATATGGTTCTGATAATCAAAATAGAGTGGAGGAAAATTTACCTGTTTTTCCACTACCTCAACAAATCAAAAATTTAAAATATTTATGCACTCTTCTTTAGCCTCCGTTCATGGATATACATAATGTAAATAACATTTTTGCAGATAGGCAAGTTTAAGGCATTAGTTTATAAACTTCTTAAGGTTTTGTCTTAATTATATGAATAGAGCTTTCTGGTTCTGCTTCTCTGATCTACTAGTGATGAAAGAGCAGAACTTCCTTTAGCACAGTTTCCACTTGTTTTCCTCAGTCCGAAAAATAAATGTTGCACTTTCACTTAATAGTTAGACTAATAATAAACACTTTCTGAGACTTGTTTTATGGTAAGGACTGTACATTCTCTCTTTAACACTCATAATGCATCTTTTATGTAGGTAGTGTTATTCTATTTGTGGTTATTAAGAAAACCGGAGAAACAGGGAGGAGTTCACCAAGTGCTGGAGCAGTCATTCAGGCCTAGGCAGTCTGACTTTAGGGGACTGTGCTGCCAGTCTTTCCTATTTAGAGATTCACTATATGGATGTCAAGTTGTATGTATATGCTGGAGATGACCCTGGAGGCTGACTTAGAACTTCTTTGTGTAAAAACAACAAACAGTATTTGTACCTTACAACAACCATAGCAACCAAATGTAAAAACAAATGTTTAGGAAAACAGAAGTAGGAAGGTTTTAGTGTCTTCACAGTTGAGGTACTCACCTATATTTTTAATAGTTGTGGCAGTAAAAAATATGATTTATACACCAGACAAGTTATTAAGACTAAATTTTTCCTTTTTTTAAATTAGAGATAAACATCATAAAGTAAATACAGGGTTTATAGTGAAAGAGAGCTACCTTTTCTTCACTAAAACAGTGTTTATGTTTTTTAAACTTTATAAGGAGCATCAGAGTCATCTAGTGAGCCTCTTAACACAGATTCCTGTACACCCTCCAAGTTTCTGGCCTAATAAGTCTAGGGTGGGGCCTAAGAGCTTACATTCCTAATAAGCTCCCAGGTGATGTTAATGATTTCCAGCTAATGAGTTTAGTAAGGAAACAGATGTTAGTGGTGGTTGTCCAAATTGTTGGCCTGATGGTGAAACCTCAGTAGCATTGAGCACCCAGCTCCTGTTTTAAAACACTATCCTCTAATAAAAGGAACCAGGACTTTTTTTGTGGGGAGGGAAAATATAAGAGGACCCTGAAACATTTTGTGGTGCTGGAAATAAAGGAGATGCTCGAAATGGTTTGGGAGCTCATTGAAAAGACACAAGAGTGACTTGAAGGAGCTCCTCCTGATTGCCAAAGTTGGAACAACTTGAGTAATAGAATACATAATGGTAGTACTGGATTTTAACTCATAGAATAAGTGACCACAAGTCCATACTGACATAGCTGAGTACATAAATAGGATTCACAAAGGGACAGTTCTTTCTTATAGAAGAATTCCAATACATAAACATGGCAAGAAGGATATAGAAAGTCACTGTTAGGCAAAATAGCAGCATAGTAATTATTGCAAGCAAAATGTGCCTGTAATGCTGGTAGGTGAAAGTTTGGGAAAATACAGGATATTTCCGCAGTCTCAGAGTGTCTCCCCAAGATAATTATTAGTACTTGACAGTGGAGATACCGTGATAAACAACTGACTAAGGTTAAAATCTCCAGAGAAATAAGGCTTATGGATATCATGAACCCAGTGATGTGATGCACTTAGAAACACATCATTTCTTTGGTATTATTCTTGCCCAAAATGCATAACCTCTTTATCTTTCTACTCATGCTGCTGCAGCTGCTAAGTCGCTTCAGTCGTGTCCAACTCTGTGCAACCCCATAGACTGCAGCCCACCAGGCTCCCGTCCCTGGGATCCTCCAGGCAAGAACACTGGGGTGGGGTGCCATTCCTTCTCCAATGAATGAAAGTGAAAAGTGGAAGTAAAGTCGCGTGACCGCATGGACTGCAGCCTACCAGGCTGTTTGGTCCATGGGATTTTCTAGGCAAGAGTACTGGAGTGGAGTGCCAGTGCTGCCTTTTCTACTCATGGGAAAACATAATAAACACAAATTGAGGGACATTCTACAAAATAACCAACTGATAGTTTTCCTTAGTATCAAGGTTACAAAGACCGGGAAAAGTCACAAAAGATAATGACAGAAACTGTCACAGATTGGAGACTCAGGAGAATAAACAACCAGATGCAATGAGTGATCCCAGACTGAACCATGGAACAGAAAAGGAACATTAGTGGAGAAACTGGCAAAATTCTAACAGTCTGTAGTTAATTGACTTGTACCATGATAATGTCTTGGTTTTATAACAGATATAAAATTAGTTCAAAATAAGATGTTTAATAAAAATGTGCTGGCTTCATGTAGATACTAAAGATGATTAGTGGAGTTGAACTGACGCTGGGAATCAGTTGTGCTGTCCACTGTTGGAATCAGAGCAAACTCTCTGAACCTTTGTGCGTTGCTTTTTGCCTCTACATAAGTCACCCTAAACCTGAGATACAAATCAGAGGAGTTGGGAGGGAGTAGAACAAAGGGTAAGAAGGAAAAGAAGACTTTCTGTACTCAGGAAAGGTATATATCTGAACTGCTCCAGGCCCTTGAAAAGAAACAGTTCCCTAGGAAAGTAAGTGGAGTGCTTTTTGTTTTTAGTGTTCAGTACTTTCTCAACTTGCCTTTTAAAAATACGGGATAAGTACTACCCAGGGAAAACACTGAGAAATGACGTTAACTTGTGATAATAGTAGTCCTAACTTACTATGACAATGGATAATGGTACAGAGGAGTGGGCAAGACTTAGGTCCTTAGTTTTCAACACAGACATGCATGGTGTTGGTGGTTGTTCAGTTAGTCCAACTCTTTTGGGATTCCATGGACGAGCCTGCCAGGCTCCTCTGTCTGTGGAATTCTCCAGGCAAGAATATTGGAGTGGGTTGCCTTTTCCTTCTCTAGGGATGAAACCTGAGTCTTCCACCTTGGCAGGTGGATTCTTCTTCACTGATCCACCAAGAAAACCCAAATTGCTGGTAAAATTCAGAAATACATAACCTTAGCGCTACTGGGTCTCAGTATTGAAAACTTTAAAAGTTTGGCTCCTAGTGTTTTAAATCGAAACTGTAGGCAGAGTTTGAACCATGGACTTGTGTCCATTAGGGCAAAGTAGATTGAAATGCACCAGTAAATGTCTAAACCAGTTGCTTCCCTTTGTGGAATGCCAGCAGTGCACAAACACACCTGTTAGGTTTGTCAGTTCTTTGCCCTTTTTTTTTTTTTTTGACTGTATCTCTCGAGGCTTTTGGGATATTAGTTCCCCAACCAGGGATTGAACCCGTCCTTGGCATTAAGAGCTCAGAATCTTAACCACTGGACCACCAGGGGAATTCTCTTTGTGTCAGTTCCTGTGTGACTCAGGATATTTTTTCTTCAGCTTATCCTCTTTCAAAGAAGGAATAATTTGTGTGCTAAATAGTGCTGGAGTGTGCCTACTCTCTGTGATCTCAGAACTTTGCCAAATTAAAAGTTAATTCCTCACAAAACAGACTGAAAGCTTCTTTCAGGAGCATGTATTTTCATAATATATTTTAAGCAAAGAATTATTTTAGATTATGTGATTTTAAAAAGAAGAGGAATTCTTTTTTTTCATACTTTTAAATCTGCTCTGTATGCTCAGTTGCTCAGTCATATTCGACTCTTTGGGACCCCTTTAACTGTAGCCCACCAGGCTCCTCTGTCCATGGAATTTTTCAGGCAAGAATACTGGAGCGGGTTGCATTTCTTCCTCCAAGGGATTTTCCCAGCCCAAGGATTGAGACACCTCTGCGTTAGCAGGCAGATTCTTTACCACTTTACCTGGGAAGCCTTACTTCCTAACTCTCAACATCTAGATTTAGAACTGGTTAATGAAATAAGACGCTTTTGAGATTTCACTTTATATGTGAGACTTACAGGGGAAGATAGCCTGGAGTAGGAAATGGCAACCCAGTCCACTATTCCTGCCAGTTAATTACATGGATAGAGGAGCCTCATGGGCTACAGCCCGTGGAGTTACAAAGAGTCAGACAGGACAGAGCACACACGCATGAGACTTCTAGAGAAACTGTCTCATACAAAAAACTGTTTTGATTATTAACTTTAGAATAAAATAGTCCATGGAAGAAAATATTTAAAATGGAAAGTCAAGAAAATTTAGAGCATTTGTATTTTTTGTGTGTCTGTTCTTTATGTATTACATGAGGACTTGGCTGAAATAATAAATTTGCCTGGAGAAGTTGCTCCAACTCTGCTCAATCTGAAACATATTATGCAACCTAAAAAGAATAAGGTGGTTTTTGTCTATTAGAGGCAGATTTGAACTAACTAACATGCATTCAGGAAATAGTGATTCTTGATACAGACTTGAGCTGCCATTTTTTAGTAGATATAAATTTCACTGGTTTAAATAGAACTGCATTTTCTATTTTGATGTTAAAGTGCTGTTTTCTAAATTTTCCTCTAATAAAGCTACAGAAAATATCTCACACACAAAAATTTTGATTTAGGGAGTTCCCTGGTGGTCCAGTAGTTTAACTGGGCACATTCACTGCCCTGGCCCAGGTTCAGTTTCTGGGTGGGGAACTAAGCCTCACAGTGCAGTTAAAAAAAAACTGATTTGTGTTTTTCTTTTGTAGAGTTGGTCTTCTATATCTACAAGTCCCATGTCTGTGGATTCAACCAACCATGAATAGAAAATATTTGTGGAAAAAAATTCCAGAAAGTTCCAAAAAGCAAAACTTGAACTTGCTGTGCTCTGGCAACTATTTACTTAGAATTTACTTTGTGTAAGGTATCGTAAGTAATCTTGAGATGTGCAGAAGTTATATGAAATTCTATGCCATTTTATATAAGGGACTGGAGTGTTCATCCCTCTGTGCATTTTGGTATCTCTGAGTGATCCTGGATTGAATCCCCCACTTATAGGATGACTGTATAGAGTTTATGTGGTAGAGAAGCCTTTTAAACTTTGTTTTTTGCTCACTATTGTTGGCTGGAATGTTCTTGGAAATAAAAACATTCCAACGTCTTCTGTGGGCCTTCCATAATTTTCTGTGATTTCTATAGGTAATCTTTTTATATCCATCTAAAAGCCCTTAAAACCCACCCTGATGGCTCAGATAGTTAAAGCGTCTGCCTACAATGCAGGAGACCCAGGTTTGATCCCTGGGTAAGGAAGATCCCCTGGAGTAGGAAATGGCAACCCACTCCAGTACTCTTGCCTTGAAAATCCCATGGATGGAGGATCCTGGTAGGCTACATTCCGTGGGGCTGCAAAGTTGAGTGACTTCACTTTCACTTTCACAAGCCCTTATAAGACCTTTACCTAAAGCATTGCTTCTACTCTGGATTCCCTGGACATCTAGAAGTTCTGTAAGGTTTTTCTCTCTGTATTTATAATATTTAGCATTGTGCCTATTACATGGTGGTTTCCTCAGTAACTTAAACAATACAGTAATCAGTTGAGTACTAGTTGTTCCCTGGGTACTTTCAGCATTTCTACAAGCCTAATGATGCACAGTGTAAAGATGTGGGTTTGATCTCTGGGTCTGAAAGATCCCCTAGAGTAGGAAACGGCAACCCACTCCAGTATTCTTGCCTGGAGAATTCCATGGACAGAGAAGCCTGGTGGACTATAGTCCATGGGGGTCACAAAGGGTCACATGTGACTGCACATGCATGCAAAAGTGGTTATCATATATTCACCTCAAATCAACCACTTCTGACTTAAGCTAATGGTGTTGAGGAAGGAAGCAAATCCAGAATGTCGCACTGTTTCCAACTTTATGTTACAGGTGCTTTGAATATTCTCTCTGATTTAAAGTATTGAAAATTTCTAAACCAGGGAACACTTATTTTTTACTTGTTTTATTAGAAGTTCTGACTGCAGAGTTGCATGTCTAATTAATGAGAAAATGGCATTATTACAAGAATGGGAGTTGTTCCGGCATCCTTCCAAAGTGAGATCTGAGCGGGGAGCCTAAGAATAAAAATAGCCTTTGATAGTGAAACCATTAGGAACCATTCCTTTTCAATGGTTCTGAACCATTTCAGGTTCCTTTGGGAATCAAAATGCGTGTACAGTTGACTTTTGAACAACACAGTTTGAATTGTGTGGGTCAACTTGCATGCAGATTTTTTTTAACGATAAATAGTATGGTACTGCATAGTCTGTGGTTGCTTGAATCTTAGGATGCGGAGGAACCCTGCTTCCACTGCAGGGGCTGCATCTCTGGTGCAGAACTAAGATCCCAGATGCCATGCTATGTGGCCAGGGAGAAAAAAAGGAATATTATTTCACAGATGGAGGATTACTGTTGAATGCTTGGCCAGGTGAGGCCAGTCAAGGTTCTTTGGGCTTCATCTTGCCTGAAAGGAGAGTGCTTCTTTTCTAATATGCACAAAGGCACCATTTGAAAAACCAAAGTGCTGCACAGAGATGCGTGCCTTTATAGGATATGCCAAGATAAACTTTGCTTCCATTAGGTAGCTAATGGAGAAGTTAATTCCATTAATTAACATTAGGTAGGGCTTCCCAGGTAGTTCAGCTGGTAAAGAATCCGCCTTCAATGCAGGAGACCCTGGTTTGATTCCTGGAGACGGGATAGGCTACCCACTCCCAATATTCTTGGGCTTCCCTGGTTACTCAGACAATAAAGAATCCACCTACAATGCGGGAGACCTGGCTTAGATCCCTGGGTTGGGGAGATTCCCAGGAGGAGAGCATGGCAACCTACTCCAGTATTCTTTCCTGGAGAATCTCATGGACAGAAGATCTTGGCGGGCTGTAGTCTGTGGGGTCGAGAAGAGTCAGACATGACTGAATGACTAAACAACAACAGATAGTTGATTTACAATATTATCTTTTCTTTTACCTTGTTTCTAGAAAGAGATAGTTGCTTGCAGACACAGCTCCATGTCTTTCTATAGGATTCCTCTTCCTCGGTCACCCACCTTGCCTCTGAACAGAATAATTGCTGCTGATCTTCTTGTCCACAGTGTGAAAATTTGGTTTTGCCTATTAATCTATTTTTCTAGCCCACTGCTATTTTCTGCTCTGCTCTAAAGAGTGGATATATGCTTAAGTATAACTGATTCACTTTGCTGTACAGCAGAAACTTAACAATATTGTAAATCAGCTATACTCCAGTAAAAATTATTTTAAATATAAAAATGAAGATAGAAATAGAAAAAAAAATACCAAATAGAGGTTATGTAAGTTGTTAGGATTTGTGATACCATGACCATTCACGTATCTCCAACCATTCAAAGAAAAAATGTTTATAATTATCTTTGAAATACTCTGTATGCCTTCCCTGCCCCCATCTACTTCCCTCTACCATCAAAGGTAGTAATTATCCTTGTGCTTATCTTTTTCTTTTTAGCTTTATTGCATATTTTTCCTAAGCAATATATTGAAACTTTGTAAATGGAAACTATTACATAAGAGAGAGTAAGTGTATGCTTTTTATAAGAATACGTTAGGGTTTTTTTTTTTTTTAGCCATTCTACTGTTTGTGGACATTTTAGCTGTTATTTTGCTATTATACAGAGAACTACCATGAATATTTTTATTCATGTTTTTAAATAAACATGTAATTTTCTCTAGGGTAGTTAACCTAAGAGTGGAGTTACTGAGTTATAGGAAACTCACATTCTCAGCTTTATTAGATACTGCCCAAAATGGTTATACTAATTTATGTTCCTGTCATTAGGGTATAAGAATTCAAGTTACTCTATGTTCTCTGATATATATTTAATATATCAAAATCATACATGTTTTATGGGGAGGAAAAATAAAGAAGGAGAGGGGATATTGTCTCTCTGTGCTCAGAGCCATAGGGGATTAGAGATTAAGGGGATGAAGAATAATCAGGAAGCTTTGAGCTCCATGTGGTGATTGACATAAACAGAGGTACAGGTTTGATAGGATTGGTTGGTCCTCATATTTTCAAGCAGATAATGGTCGTGAAGTTGTGAGGGTGAGAAGTGGGAGGGTTTGAGAATCTTGCCAAGAGTATTTTGGGGAAAGCCTCTTAACTCTTCCAGTGATAAGGCTGGGAATGAGAAGGCTGGTAGTGTGTGATCTTGTTCTGAGCATTTAGTGCTTTGGAGCCTCCTTTTAATTCCGCTCTTACCTGTAGTGGTTTGGAGGACCAGGGGAGGGCCGGTTTTGTCTGGAACACATGGAACACTAGAGTTCTCTTGGTTTGGGAATACTTGGAGCTCTCAGTTCAGTTCAATTGCTCAGTCGTGTCTGACTCTTTGTGACCCTATGGACTGAAGCACACCATGCCTCCCTGCCCATCTCCAACTCCTGGAGTTTACTCAAACTCGTGTCCGTTGAGTCAGTGATGCCATCCAACCATCTCATCCTCTGTCATCCTCTTCTCCGCCTGCCCTCAGTCTTTCCCAGCATCAGGGTCTTTTCCAGTGAATCAGCTCTTCACATCAAGTGGCCAAAGTATTGGAGTTTCAGCTTCAGCATCAGTCCTTCCAATGAATATTCAGGACTGGTCTCCTTTAGGATTGACTGGTTTGATCTCCTTGCAGTCCAAGGGACTCTCAAAAGTCTTCTCCAACACCACAGTCAAAAGTATCAATTATTTGGTGCTTAGCTTTCTTTATAATCCAGCTCTCACATCCATACATGACTACTGGAAAAACCATAGCTTTGACTAGATGGACCTTTGTTGGTAAAGTAATGTCTCTGCTTTTTAATATACTGTCTAGGTTGGTCATAACTTTTCTTTCAAGGGGTACACGTCTTTTAATTTCATGGCTTCAGTCACCATCTGCAGTGATTTTGGAGCCCAGAAAAATAAAGTCTCTCACTGTTTTCATTGTTTCCCCATCTATTTCCCATGAAGTGATGGGACCAGATGCCATGATTTTATTAGTTTTCTGAATGTTGAGTTTTGAGCCAACTTTTTCATTCTCATCTTTCACTTTCATCAAGAGGCTCTTTAGTTCTTCACTTTCTGCCATAAGGGTGGTGTCATCTGCATATCTGAAGTTACTGATATTTTTCCCAGCAGTCTTTATTCCAGCTTGTGGCTCATCCAGCCCAGTGTGTCTCATCATGTACTCTGCATATAAGTTAAGCACTTAACATATAAGCACTTGGAGCTCTAGTGCTTTCTTAACTCTTGAAGTTAGAGAAACGAAAGTTGGGAGAAAGGTGGATTTATTCTGAGCATTTGGAGCTTTAAGACTTCTTCTAGACTCTGCTATACAGAGATGTGGAGTCATGGGGGAGGGGAAGTCTTGCCTAGGGTCTATAGAGCCCACATTGTCAAACTTGTTAATTTTTGCCAGTCTGGTTTAAATGAAATATGGTATCTTGTGGTTTTAATTTGAGTTTCCCCTTTTTACTCTAAAAATTCTAAAATTCTATATCTTTTCAACATCAAACTTAGTCATATAACTTTACCACTAACTTCTGTGTTAAACCCCACAATAATGTGGGTTTTATTTTTCATCTCTTTGTTGTACCCAAGATTTCCTGGTTCAGCAAGTGAAACTTCTACTGTAGTAGCTCCTGACGTAGACCCTCAGGGCAATCTGCTATACCCTATGTCGCCACCACAAAGGTCAGAAATCCTATTTTGTGTTCACTCTTGCCTGAGGGGCTGGATTGGTAGCCTTCACACATTGTCACCTAACCTCATAAAACACATCAGTGTATCAACTCTGATTCTATCTCACCCCATCTGGAGCCCCCACCAAAATATTTGCTCCATGTTGCAGCCCTGTCAGAGGTGGCTCTTCAGTTATCTTTTAAAGGTGCTATTTTAAAATCTGAGAATCACAGCTACTGTTGATAGTTTGTAAGGAAAATGCTTTGGCTGATCACAGCTAAGGATATAACTGCCTCTGCTTTTCAGGCTGTATCTTTATACAGTTTTAACCCTATGTAAATGGGACGCCCATCTTCCCCAATGTTCCTTAGTGCTCTCACAGAATCAGGCCTCGGAATTCACAAAAGAATTGCTAGAGAAAGGCAGGCTATATATTATATTCTGATGATCTGCGGCACACTGTAGGTGGCTATCTAGTTGTTCAGTACATCTTACTTTACCCCGCCTTGTTTACTTGTTACATTTAAATGTCATGAAGGAGTACAAAGATGGTGAAAGTGTCTCTAAATCCCAACTGATTTACTATATATGTCCCAAGAATAGTTTAGGATTGTGCCTTAATTGGCTTAAACTTAAATGTGTATAAGCCTATAAAGACGATGTGGACAGTGAGGCATGTCCCTTATGGTTTCTTTTCCAGCCTTCAAAAGGATTCCACCCAACTTTCTATGGTTGGTTATTAAGAATATTATCTAATAATTTTGTAAGGTTTTCCTTGCATTGAAGTCTGTTTTAGAAGACTGTCACCATTGTTAACATTATCCCACCCATTATGATAATACTATATATATGGCAACCATTTCATGGAAAACAGATAAAAGAAATCTCAAAGTTTTGCCATGTATATAATTGATTATACAGACCATATTATTCCCAAAGTGCAAAAGGAGTAGGAAAAATAAATACATAGTCCTAAAAAATAAATGAACTAGTACAAATCTTAAATGAATCAAAATCTTCCTTGTTGCCCAGTCAAGCGTAAGAATAACTCCCAACAGATAAGTAGGTTTGAACCCATATAAAGTTGTCATGGGGAATCCCATGAGACAATTCTTATGCACCTTGACTGACCCAAATGATTTCCAAGTGCATGTTTCTAATGATATTGTGAGCAACTCAAAGCCCATATGAGTTGTCTGAAGTTTTATTATTTACAGGTATGTGAAGCATTCCCAGAACCGTTCAACCAACTCAACAGCATCTACTTCTCTGTGACTGGGTCCTGATTAAGGTCCTCCCAAGAAAGACTTCATTGGATCCACGCTCAAGAGGACACTGCCAAGTTTTCCTGACCCCTCTACATCGCTATAAAGTGCTAAGGCCTTAAGACTTGGGTACTTGTATTACAACAGCAAGAGTGCCAGCACCCACCAAAGACTCACTGGACTGTCAGCTTCGGTTTCACCAAACAGACGTAATAACTTACCAGCAAAGCAGAGTAAGCCAGGTCCCTCTGCAAATACCACCACCTGATAATACACAAGAAAGAGTAACTTAGACTAGAACCCTGTCTTTTCTTAAGAAGCTGAGATTTAAAGGAGCTATTGTGACATCTGTGCTGCTAGTAGTGACTGATAACATAAACTGGATCAGTCTCTGAGTTTGGAGACTGGCTACAAGTGAGTGAAAAATAGGCAACAAAATCTTGAAGAATTGCACGGAGGTGCAAGCCAAATTTTACCCTCTCTAAGTAATGGTGGTTGGACTCAGAAAGTGCTAAACCAAAATTGTAATAGGTCTGGTTACTTGGCTGTTTCTCTTTATTATCACTGTTGCCTCTTATTGTTACATTTGCTTTTTGTGTTGTCTCTCCAGGTCCCAATGTTCTCAGATAATTCACATTGCCCTGACTGTGGGCAGCAGTGGTTCCCTAGTTTAGAACTAGGGCATTGGTTGTACCAAACTGAACTGGTTGAGAATGAGTGTTACCAAGTCTTCTTAGACCGTATAACAGAGCTGATTATTGCCCTGAGTGTTATCCTGATAATCCTGCTAATAGAAGCCTTGTTCTTCCTTGGTCTTTCCCACTTGAGTGGGCTCCTCAAAATCTTACCAGGTGGACCTTTGAAAAAGCTTGCCACCCATTTCTTCTGGGTCCTCCACTGGTTAGAAAAAGAATACATGACTCTAGAGTCGCTGGTTTTAACCCTGCACTACAGTTAATCCTGACGAGGACAGACAAAACCTTAAACAAAAAACTTGGCCAAAGCAAATAACTTCTTAAACAGTCAAGATCATGGAGACTATAGAGGGTTTTGTACTAGTAGCCCAAGGAAGATGGAAAAATGACTCCTTTCTAAATCTGATCCAGACTGTCACTGCTTTGAGAAACTGCTTAAATTGTTGGATCTGCTTCCAGGGTCTATGCATCTCTTGTTCAGCATAAATTTAATTAGTAGTCCAAGCCAGACTGTTCCTCTGGAACCTGACTAATCCATATTTCCTATGTTTTGGAATTAGCTTGCTCCTCCTAAAAATCTCTACAGCCTAATCATTGATGTTATTATGACAAGGTAGACCTGGAGGAGAAGCCTCATACTGTGTGTACTTTAATTATATTCTAGTAATAACTTTTGTGGGAAAGCATCGTTGTAGCTGAATTCTAGATTATTCCAGTAAAACAATTAGACATTTAATAAGAATCTATATTGTTCTAAATTCCACCTCTTATATATTAATCAGTGATAACTGTGTGTATATATACATATATAAGATTGATTCATATCTAACCAAATATTCATCGTTGGCTCTATTTGGTTTATCCTCAGTGTGGCTTTGACATTATTAACTGGTCACTGTCAGAGAAACCACATTCAATCAGGCCACACCTATATAGAATAATATGCAGAAATGCCACTGTCTAGTTACTTGGCTCTACATAAGCAAAGACTATCCTGTCTTTGTGGTGACTGAACTTAGAATGTCCTCCTCTGGAAATGGAAAAGTACCTGTACTAGAAGCTGGGTGACAGAAGGAGTGCTCAAACTTGACTCCATATAGATTATGAACAGTTTAGGGAAAGCATTTTTCTTAGAAGAACTTACCTGACATTGGCCTCATTCTGGCCTTCACTTGTTCATAAGAATCATGGAACCAGAGTTTGAGTTAAGAAACTTGGAAAAAGTAGCTGAAAACATGAGTCCACTTAACAGTTTAAAAATTCCACTTAAGATGCTAAATAATCCATTGCTTATGTAGCAACTCAACAATGTTCTCAAGGTCCCAGGTTCTTTCTGTCTTCCCCCTCTGGGATCCTTATTGTATTGGCTTTTTGTCCTCATCATTCTCTCAGTGAATATAGCTTGTTGCTGCTCCAGACATTTCAATCTCTCTCAAAAGACTGGAAGTAGGGAGTTAAAAGCTTTGTCCTTTCAAGTCTCTTATTTTTTATTTGGGAAGAAAATCTTTCTCTCAGAAGTCCCTCAGATTTTTCCTTACATCTCGTTACATCAGGGATTTTCCCTTACATCCTGGGTTCACAAGGGAGCCTGGAAACCTGACAGGGGAATGGAGTTGACATTGCCTGAGTAGGGCACATTATCTCCCCTAATAAAATCAGGGCTCTTTTAGGAAGAAGTGAGGAATAAATGGCTGTTGGTATGCAACAAATCATGCCTGCCACATGTTGTTAAAAGTCATTTGTTAGTCTGTATACAGAATGTACCCCAGAGATCTACCCTGTATCTGCCTTATGTCTGTCATGATTGACGTTCTTTTCTCTTCTATTGCTGAATAAATTGTGTGTGGACTGCTATACTGAGTGAAGACTAATTAGTTTATTATTAATCCTTGGTTAAGAACTACACTATCCTAAAGCTTTATCTAAAGAGTGAAAATTTACCTTGAGGTATTGCTTTTGAAGATGGTATTATAGTCAATATCACTGTCTCCTAAACTTTTTTAGACACACACCAAAAACACTACTTATGTTCAATTCAGGAGAATAGAGAAAGGCCCTTTTGTTTTTGTTTTAACCAATCTCATTCTTAAATAGTGGCTTCCCTGGTGGTTCAGAGGTTAAAGAATCTGCCTGCCATGCAGGAGACCTGGGTTCAGTCCCTGAGTCGGGAAGATCCCCTGGAGAAGGAAATGGCAACCCCTCCAGTATTCTTGCCTGGAAAACCCCATGGATGGAGAAGCCAGGTAGGCTACCATCCATGGGGTTGCAAAGAGTCGGACACGACTGAGCAACTTCACTTAGAGGATAGAGAAAGGTCCTATTGTCTTTGTTTTAACCAATCTCATTCTTAAATAGTAGGACATTAAATGGATTTATACAGTTGAGTTTCAAGTCAGTGCCTCGGTGAGCTTATCAAAAATGCAGATTTCCTGGTCTTACAGAAGTTTCGATTTCCAAAGTTTCTTATGGGGCCCAGGAATCAACATTTCATAAATAGTGCCTCAGAAAATTTTTACGCAGATGCTCTATGAACTGTACCTTGAAAAATACCTTAACAGCGTATCCATCATATTTAGTTACCTAGCTTAAAAGACTGGGAACCAAGAGTACTCATAATACTGTGAGATAGTGGTAGTTATTGTACTTTGTCAGTGACATTAAAGAGGTTTCATAGCAGACTGAAGGACTCTGCTGATACTTCAGGTCATAACTCAGTCACATTTTTCTCAACTGTTTGTGGGGAAGACTCTATTGTAGCCCTTAAACAGTTCTGTAGGGTGTCATTATAAACTCTGAATATATGGGCAAGAGAAAGAAAAAATACTAATTTTAATATTGCATTAAGAAGGGAACTTCATAGCTTTTCAGCTTAGGTCTTTAGTAGGACTTCACTGGGTTTAAAACATTACAGACTATTCTAAAATACTCATTCATGGTTATGAATAATGAAAGTGTAAGTGTATTCCTAAAATTAATTCTCATGACAGATGACCCACTATTTTGGATGATGTGAGCCATATTAAGCTCCACTTTCATCCTCTGGGAGAGTTGATAATATTACTTACATGTAATGGTGGCCATTTCTAAAATGACTTCCAGAACTACTTTGTGTTACTTTTATTGAAGACCTAGGAGTAGAAATTTAATGGAAAGTACTAAAGAGAAGGCTATCTTGTGGGTGACTGAGTTAAGATACGTCTCTTAAGTTGTAGGAGAACTTAGTCCAGGCAAGCACATGTGGAAGAAAGAATTCCATGACGTCTGAAGAGTAGGTGGCAATCAGTACACGTGTCTGTAAAAGTGAGTTGAGAGCCATACCCCTCTATCTCTAGTCTCCCCTGGCAGCCCTTGAGTCTCAATGCAGTCTTCGGAACACAGCTTGAAAACTGCTTGTTAGAGTGGAAAAATAATGGCCTTGCAGCCAGCTGACCTGAGTTTGTCTTCTAATTCTGCCATTATTAAATGAGCGTGGGCATTTTAACCTTTCTTTGTCCAGTTTCATCTGTGAAGTAAATTGTGTAATAATACCTACTTCATACCGTTGTGAGGTTTAAACGTGATACGTGTCTATGAATCAGCACCACAGTAAGTCTTTAGGATGAGGAGAGGTACAAGAGAATGAGGCAAAAGTTAGAACTAAGGATAAGATAGAGTCTCAGTTTTAGAATAAGGAATAAGGCCAACTGTTAGAACTGGATGCTAAATTATCAAAAATTTCTTAGATCTTTTCTGATGAAGGATAAGATTTATCTTGTAACTGAGGCTGAGCCTGTAGTTGTGTGAATCACATGGTCTGAGATGAAGATTAAGAGGCTTAGAGGGATGAATGACCCAAGGCAGATCCTTGTCACATTTTTTTAGGCCCATCTATAGTCATAATTGTGGTAGATATAACTATTAAATTAATATATTTAATATATTAAACTAATTTATTATCGGCTGAGACGTCACACAGTGCTGAAAAAAGCAATTAGAGAAAAGTTGAATGTGTGTTAATTTACCCAGGTCATATGTGCTAGAGTCACAATTCAAACCTAGATTTGGAGTGCCTTGTAGTAGGTTTACTATGTGGTTTTATTGTTGTTTAGTATCATGGTTAACAGCTAGGGTCCCACAGTCAGAATATCTGAGTTCAAATCCTAACTGCCTCTACTAGTTGTGTGTTCTTGGGTAAGATTCTTAACCTTTCTCTGTCTCAATTTCCTCATCTGTAAAATAGAAGGAATATTAAGTCCATACATCATAAGATTGAAGTTCCCACGATGGAATAGAGGTTGGGTAAGGTCCTACTGCTCTCCTGCTGCTGCTGCTAAGTCACTTCAATCGTGTCCGAGTCTGTGCGACCCCAGAGATGGCAACCCACCAGGCTCCCCCGTCCCTGGGACTCTCCGGGCAAGAACACTGGAGTGGGTTGCCATTTCCTTCTCCAATGCATGAAAGGGAAAAGTGAAAGTGAAGTCGCTCAGTCGTGTCCAACTCTTCTCGACCCCGTGGACTGCAGCCTACCAGACTCCTCCATCCATGGGATCTTCCAGGAAAGAGTACTGGAGTGGGTTGCCATTGCCTTCTCCGACTGCTCTCCTAGCCCCAGTTTGATTCTTGAGAGTAGCTTTCCTTTGTTCTGTCTCCTCTCAGCTGGTTGTGACAAAATGCATAGGAAACTGTTGTTGAAGTGTGCCTTTGTAACAGAAGTTCATTGTGTTTGGGCTCAGAGTTAACCTTTACAGGTTTTTCATTTTGATTCTTTTCCTCACAGAAGCTATTCCATTACATTTTATTCCTCATTAAAAAAAATTATTAACATCAGTCATTTTATAGAAAAGTGCTAAAAATAGTATTCACCTATGCACCCAGATCTAAAATATATTAACATGGGAAAGATGTCCTGTGCTCTTGATTGGAAGAATTAATATTGTTAAAATGGCCATACTACCCAAAGCAGTCTACAAAATGTAATGTAATTCCTTGTCAAATCACCCATGGCATTTTTCACAGAAATAGAACAAGTAATCCTAAATTTTATATGGAACCATAAAAGACCCAGAATTGCCAAAGCAATTCTACGGAAAAAGAACAAAAGAGAAGGCAAACTCTCTCAGACTTCAGGCAATACTACAAAGCTACAGCAATCAGAATGGCATGATATTAGCACAAAAACAGACATACATGGATCAGTGAAACAGAATAGAGAGCCCCAAATTAAACCCCCACCCTGTGATCAGTCTTCAACAGAGGAGACCAAAAATATACAGCGGGAAAAAGACAGTCCCTTCTGCAGGTGATGTTGGAAAAGTTGGATAGCCACAGGTAAATCTATGAAGTTGAAACACACTCTCATACCATACAGAAAAGTAAATTCAAAATGTCCTAAAGACTTAAACATTGAAACCATAAAACTCCTAGAAGAGAACATACGCAAAACATCTAACATAAATCATAGCAATATTTTCTTAGGTCTGTCTCCCAAGGCAATAGAAATAAAAATAAATGGGACCTAATTAAACTTACAAGCTTTTCCACAGCAAAAGAAGCCATAAACAAAAAGACAAGCTACAGACCGGGGAAAAATACTTGCAAATGATGCAAGTGACAAAGTCTTAATTTCCAAAATATACAAACAGCTGATGCAATTCAACAACAAAAAGCAAACCTGATTGGCAAATGGGCAGTTTTCATACAATAGTAGGATACAAATTCTATTCAAGTTTTTATAAACTAGGAGACACTGAAACATATACAGGGACATAAAACAGTTGCAAAACTTTCATGAACTAAAGATATTGAAATCATACACTATAAATCTTAATCATGTTGAATTGGTTCATGGTGCTTCTACCTTTCTGTATATTCATTTTGATAATTTTTGAGAGTTTTATATTGAAGCTCCAAACAAAAGTCTTAATTCATCTACTTAAAAAATAGTGGAACTATCTGTAATTTTGTCCTGTATTTTCCAAGTCTCCTATAATTGTGAAAAGAAAGAGAAAAAGAAAAATGGGCAGAAGACATACAGATGACCAAGTAGGCACATGAAAAAGATGTTCAGCATCACTAATCAGAGGAATGCAGATCAAGACTATAATACAATGAGGTACCACCTTACACAAGGCGAATGGCCAAGATTAAAAAATCTACAGATGGAATTTCCCTGATGCGCAGTGGATAAGAATCTGTCTGCCAGTGCAGGGGACATGGGTTTGATCCCTGGTCTGGGAAGATTCTACATGTTGAGGAGGAACTTAAGACCACGTGCCACAACTACTGAGCCTGTGCTCTAGAACCCACAAGCCACAACTCCCGAGCCCACTTGGCATAACTACTGAAGCCTGCGTACTCTAGAGCCTGTACTCCACAAAAGAGAGTCACCACGATGAGAAGCCTACACATCGCAAGGAAGAGTAGCCCCCACACTAAAACTGTAGAAAGCCCAGCCCACAAAGCAGCAAAGACCCAGTGCAGCTGAAAATAAAAATATTAAAAAAGAAAAAGCAGCACTTCCTAGAAAAAAAGTCTGTAAATAGCAAATGCTAGAGAGGATGTGGAGAAAAGGGAACCCTCCTACACTGTTGTTGGAAATGTAAGTTGGTGCAGCTGCTACAGAAAACAGTATGGAGTTTCCTCAAAAAAACTAAAAATAGAATTACCATATGACCTAACAGTCATATGGCAACTCCAGACAAAACTATAATTCAGAAAGATAGGGGATTTCCTGGTGGGTCAGTGGTTGGGATTTTTGCTTTCACTTCTGAGGGTTTAATCCCAATGGGGGAACATCCTACAAGGTTCTTGGCATGGCAAAAACAAAAAGATACATGTACCTGTATGTTCATAGTGCCAAGACTGTTCACAGTAGCCAAGACATAGAAACAATGTAAATGTCCATGGATAGAAGATGATATGTTAAATCTAAAATATGACTCTAATGAACTTACAGAACGGAAAGAGTCACAGAGAATGCTTTTGTGGTTGCCAACAGGGGAGGGAAGGTAGGAAGAGGCCTGGAGTGGGAGTTTGGGGTGAGCAGATACAAAGTATTATATACAGAATGGATAAGCAACAAGGTCCCTGTGTAGCACAGGGAATTCTATCCATAGATAAAGTATACTAACATTTTGCCACATATACCTCATTTAAAAAAAAATGCTTAACAGATGACAGTTGAAACTCATTCTTGTTCTCTTCCTATTCTCTTCCTATCCTTTCCTCCACAGAAGCAAACATGTATCTTTTCTGATCATGTGTTTAATTTTTATGTACATTTAAACAATGTACATTGCAATAAAAATGCTGAATACTGTCAACATTTTATTACTCAGTAACAGTTGTATATAAACTGTGTTATGCATCAATTTGTAAGATTACTCTTACAGAAGTAATTTTACTTCTCTTTACCTCTTCCAGCTTCTAATTTTGTGTGTACCAGGCTGCTAAACTTGGTTTTATTACTGCAGTGCAGAGATCATTCTATGTACCAAACAGTGAACACCTGCCAGGTTGTCAAAGCATTACCATTGGTACATTGAGATGGAGCAGAAAGGGTGCACCTTAAAAGACAGAGCCAGGGGACATCCATGGTGGTCCAGTGGCTAAGACTCTGAACTCCCAAAGCAAAGAGCCCGGGTTCAATCCCTGGTCAGGGATCTAGATCCTGCATGTCACAACTAAGAGTTCACATCCTGTAACTAAGACCCAGTGCAGCCACATAAATATATAAAAGGAAGAGCCAGGGCATCCACAACAGAAGAAGCAGTGAGGCAAATCTGTGTCCCTCTTCAGGGAAGTCCTGGGATATTGAAATAAAGGAAGGCATCCCTTAGCCTACTCCCTGTTATATTCTCCATAGACAATAAAACCTTATTACTTGAACCTGATTTGAGCCCTCATGGAGACAGTTAAAGGAAAACAGTAAGTTTTGCTGCAGATTTCAGATTATTACTCAGTAACAGTTGTATATAAACTGTGTTATGCATCAATTTGTAAGATTACTCTTACAGAAGTAATTTTACTTCTCTTTACCTCTTCCAGCTTCTAATTTTGTGTGTACCAGGCTGCTAAACTTGGTTTTATTACTGCAGTGCAGAGATCATTCTATGTACCAAACAGTGAACACCTGCCAGGTTGTCAAAGCATTACCATTGGTACATTGAGATGGAGCAGAAAGGGTGCACCTTAAAAGACAGAGCCAGGGGACATCCATGGTGGTCCAGTGGCTAAGACTCTGAACTCCCAAAGCAAAGAGCCCAGGTTCAATCCCTGGTCAGGGATCTAGATCCTGCATGTCACAACTAAGAGTTCACATCCTGTAACTAAGACCCAGTGCAGCCACATAAATATATAAAAGGAAGAGCCAGGGCATCCACAACAGAAGAAGCAGTGAGGCAAATCTGTGTCCCTCTTCAGGGAAGTCCTGGGATATTGAAATAAAGGAAGGCATCCCTTAGCCTACTCCCTGTTATATTCTCCATAGACAATAAAACCTTATTACTTGAACCTGATTTGAGCCCTCATGGAGACAGTTAAAGGAAAACAGTAAGTTTTGCTGCAGATTTCAGTATTACAGGGAAGCAAAACCTACCAATGATAAGGCTAAGTTTTATTTAAGTGGGAAAATGAATCATTGTAACCTCTATAAATGGGGCACTGAAAACCAATATTTCACAATTGAACTTGTAAGGGATTCACTAAAAGGAAACATCTTCTGTGCTAAATGAAGCATGTAGGTCTTCATCAGTTTTCTTTCTTTTTTTTTTTTTTCTTTCAAGATACCATCAAAGATGGGTGGTGGTGGTGGTGGTGGTTGTTTTTGAGATGCTCATGGATGGTTTTTCTTGAAGCTGCAAAAAGTTTTCAACATGTCCATTTTCCATCAGAATGAGGTGCTATCTCAGTTCTGTTATACAGCCCAGAGGTTTCTAATGCACACATTTTCTGGTATGGATTAGACACAGTTCAAAAAATTGACCTGCCTCTGGAATCTGCCTTCAGGTCTCCCAGATACCCCACCATGTAATTTCTTCTGAAGATACATCAAGAACTTCTGTGATTATATCATTTCTTCCTTGTAGCCTTAAGGGAATACTGGTTCAGCTATGAACAGCAGTGTGTGTCAAAGGGTCTGAGTGAAATGGGCTACAAAAATGATATGTCCCTTGTGATAAGAAAGGCATATATTGAGCACTTGTAAGATTATAGGTATATTTCTGGTGTTCCTTTGCAGATTGATTATTGACCGCAACCTAGTTTCCAAGTAATTTTTTTTTTAAAGCATTCAGTTAGGTTTACATGAAATAAAGTTTATTGAGGATATCCTACATGCAATAAGATGCACAGATTTTAAGCTTGATGACAAATGTAACCACCACTTCAGTAAAAATATAGAACATTTTAATTACCCTAAAAGGTTTTCTCATGCCCTTTTCCAGTCAGTAGTCCTTACCCTCAGAACCACTTCTCTCTTTTCCATCACTGTAGACCATTGGCCATTCTAGAACTTCATATACATGGGGTCATTTGGCATCTAGTCTTGTATGTGGCTTTTTTCCCTCATCACATTTTTCAGATTCATCCATCTTATGTATCAGTAGTTGGTTCATTTTTTTTCCATTTGTTTAATTATTTTTGAGTCACTCTATAGCATTTATAGGCTTCCCAGGTGGTGCAGTGGTAAAGAATCCGCCTGCCAATACAGGAGACACACAAGACTCAGGTTTGATTCCTGGATTGAGAAGACCCCCTGAAGTAGGAAGTGGCAACCTACTCCAGTATTCTTGCCTGGAAAATTCTTTGGACAGTGGAACCTAGTGGGCTGCAGTCCATGGGGTTGCAAAGAGTTGGACATGACTGAGCGCACACACACACACACACCCATACACATGTAGTATTTTATGCTTCTTAAAGGCTTTAATATTGTATATTTATGAATTTTTGATATATAACTTGTTAATTGCTGTATATAATACTACATTTAAAGAATATGACACAATTTTAAAAATCTAGTTCCTTATTTATAGACATTTAAGATTTTCTCAATTTTTACTCATTTTTTTAAACAATGCTGCCACAAACACCATTGGGCACTTCAGGAAAAGTTTCTCTAAGGTACATGTCTAAAAGCAGAATTGCTGATTTGTAGAATGTGTGTGTCAACTCGATATTCCGTATGCCCTCCAAAGTTGTAACAGGTGGCCTCATTGTCAATACAGATCTGCTGCTGCTGCTGCTAAGTCACTTCAGTCGTGTCCGACTCTGCGACCCCGTAGACAGCAGCCCACCAGAGTCCCCCATGGAGTGGGTTGCCATTTCCTTCTCCAATGTGTGAAAGTAAAAAGTGAAAGTGAAGTCGCTCAGTTGTGTCCAATTCTTAGCTACCCCATGGACTGCAGCCCACCAGACACCTCCATCCATGGTATTTTCCAGGCAAGAGTACTGGAGTGGGTTGCCATTGCCATCTCCACAATACAGGTCTGGGTAGCTCCAAATCCTCACCAACACTTGGTATTACATTTTTTTTCCAATCTGATGGTTGTGAAATGGTATCTCATGATTAATTTTTGCATTTCCTTGCCTACATTTCTTACCAATTCATTAGACTTTTAAAGTCCTCTTTTTATTTAACTGCTTGTTCATCTCTTTAGCCCACTTAAAAACAAAATAGCAGTATTTGTCTCCTTCTAGGGTAGTTTTTATGTATTCTAGGTATTAATCCGTTGATGATTATATGTATTGCTGATAGTTTTCTAGTCAGTGAATTTATCTTTTAACCTTGATTTTGATGATTTGTGTATGATTTGATTTTTTAATGTCATCACATTTATTCCCCTCATGGTTTGTATGTCTTTTATATCTTGCTTAAGAAAACCTTGAGGTTATAATGGTATTCCCCACTTTCTTCTGAAAATTTCAAAGTTCTACACTTTACATTTAGGTGTCTAACCTGCAATTGATTTTTGTGGAGGTAGAAATCTAGTTTTTTTCCCATTTGAAAATCAGTTGTCCCTAAACTGTTTATTCACTAATCAATTCTTTCTCTTTGTCACTCAGTTTCCTTTACTTAAGTATGTACATATTTCTTGGCTCTCCATTCTGTGTTATTATGTTTGTCTGTTCTAACACCAATGCCCTATTGTTTTTAGTATCTTGATATATCTGGTAAAGATTTCCCTCTTTCAGAATTCTTTTTTCTTCCTTCAGAATTATCTTGATTGTTAGTTCTTCACTGCTTTTCGTGAATTTTAGGGTCAGCTCATTCATTCCATAAGAAACATATAACAGTAAAATTGTCTTAAGATTTTGTTTCAAATTGCAATGAATTTACAGATTATTTTGGAGGGAATTGGCGTTCAGTTCAGTTGCTCAGTTGTGTCTAGATGGACCTTTGTTCGTAAAGTAATGTCTCTG